>CAXKVW010001092.1:0-36147 GCA_964058825.1 Carex arenaria
CTTCCCCATTCCACCTTCTCTCCTCCTTCCACTGCTGATGCAGCTTCCCAGTATTTCCAAAAAGGTCGTCAAAATTGGAGTTTCTGGGGAAATCAGTAGTAGCAAGCGGTGGATTTGGTTTGTTGGTTATTCTGTGGGGTTGTGATTTGGATTGCAGGAATGTGTAGCGGACAAGGAAGAGGCCTTGATGAGAAGCAAATTTGAATGAGGATTGGGGTTTGGAAGCAGACGGTGAAAGCAAAAAGGAGGGGTAAGAGATAAGGCACATACCATCTTAATCTTATTTATTCTTATTAGGTTCGGTTCTAGTATCTTTCTCCCTGCCTCTTTCAATTTATCTAACAAGGTTGAACTTAGCTTCCAAATAACAAATTGCGCTTCTATTTCCTACTACTGCTTTAAAATTGAAGAAAGAAAAGGAAAAGAGAAGGAAAAAAAAAAAAAAACTCCAAACCAGAATGAGAGTGGATGTCAAGCAGCGGGAATGAAGAATCGAGCACAAGAAGAAAGGAGAAGGAACAAAGAGAGTGCTAATTATTCTCCTGCGGCGACGGGATCCGTATCCTCTGCTGCAGTTTTAAAGTGCAGCAGGGTGCTGCACTTTTGGACGGCTCAGATTTAATCTCCAGCCGGTGAGTGCTCGGATGATGGAGGGGCAGTATTAATTTTGCTTTAAAATTCGTGCAAAAATTTTATTTCGTCCGTCCGATCAAAAATTAACGGACGATATTAAAGTGCAGCACTCTGCTGCACTTTAAAACTGCAGCAGAGGATGTGATTCCGCGGCGACGGGGCTGGAGGAACGGAGATACGGAGAGAGCAACTGGAAATGAAAATTGGGCTGGTGCTTTATTGCTTCCTTCCGAGAGACCGAGACCCGGAAAATGAAAATTGGGCTGAACCTTTACATTGGAATTGAGGCTACTGGATAAGGAGAGCAACTTGGGCTACTATGTTAGTGCTTTTTTTTATTGCTCGATTTGGTAGTGATTAGGTTAGGAAAGTGATTGGGTTACAATAAATCACTACGTAGGTTTACAAGAAATTATAGATATATGGGCCTATGTTGACTGTCAATTGATGAAAATGCTGGCAATATTTTATATAATTTAACTACATATATTTTGGTAGTTGTGGCATGATAAAATACCAATTAGACTATACAGAAGAGAACCATATATGATACAGCAGATATTTTCGTAATTATAGTAGCCTTAATGCTAGCATTGTGGGCCTTATTTAAGGGCTTTTAATGCCGAGCCCGATCTCCTCACCTGCGCCTCATTAATGAAGCATTGATGATATCCTAGCACAAGTTGTCAGAATGCCAGTACATTTTAATTTTCAGAATACATATTGAAAATTTATTTTACACGTCTGCTAAAAGCCCGTACAAGTACAATTGAGCAAGATGTGGGAACACAGGACGACTGGACGAGTAAACCACAAGTTCTTGGGGATTGGGACCAGAGTCGGCTCATTGGACAAGAAACCAAGTATGCAGCGAATTCTAACTTTCGAATTGTACTAGTTAGTACCTGGCTCAAAGTAGTACTGAAAGTTTTTAATAAAAATGTATTCAAAAAAAAAAAATTCAAGTCAAAAAACTTCCAAGTCCTCTTTTTTGCAATAAACTATGTACTCGTAGACCGCAAAAAAATCCTTCAATAGGATAAACCGAGTAACTGTTGAGAATTAGTTACATAATTAATACGGTTGGTTAGATAGTGTTCTGTTCTGTTAGTTATTTACAGCTGTAGACTTGAGATAGATAGAATGTCTATATATAGATCAATACGTACACATTGTAAGCTGTTGTTTTTCTATTTAATACAAGAGAATGATTTCTTAAGGGTCTGTTCGGCTGCCAGCCCATGTGTTACTGTTCACGTGGGAAAAAAAAATTCCCACGTGAACAGTAACACGCAGTTCAAATTGGGCTCATTCCCATTCTCTGATGGAGGCCGAACAGGCCCTAAAATCTTGATCTAAGCTCGAAGTTTTGATCCTTACTCTTGTCTTGAATAACTGCTTCACTAAGCTTCTTTGTGAACTCAATTCTAAAATCTATCGGATTGGCTTCAAATGATGAATTCAAACCGTTGAAATTCTTCTACCTTACAAGTGATGTGTTTATGTGTGAAAATTTTAAAATTTTAAATTAATTTTGTATAAAGTCAAGTGGTCAAAAAAATTTCAAGAAATAAATGTATTAAAATTCATTTATAAACATTCCAATTTTGACCCCGGTTAATTATTTGAACTTTACAAATAAAAATATTAATATGTAGTATGGACTAATATGCGCTGTATATATAGTACCATAGCCTCGCTCTACAATAAAATATTGACAATTTTCAAGGTGTTTATCAAGTCTGGTTTAATTGGTTTTAAATCTATCCAACAAAGTACACATTAAATAATTTGGTTTTCCGTTTAAATTGATCGGTTTTATTAATTTTTTAAATCGATTTCATTATTCGCTTCAGTTCGGTTTGAAAACCTTTAAAACTGATTAAATTGAACCGTCAAAAAAAGATTACGATTGTTCTTAATTTGTTAGCTCCGTACACCGATTAGAGTCCAGGTGCATATCATATATTCATGCATTTGCTTCACGTTTCCGAGCCGGAAGAGGAGGGTGTCCGATGCCCATCGGACCAGAGTCTGTTCGATGGGTGTCCGATACCGTCCGATTCACTTCAAGATCTGTGCGTATCACTTTAATATCTGTGCTGTTTGCTTTAATATACGTGAGCACACATCTTAAAGTAGATCGGACGGTATCGGACACCCATCAAACACTGTTCTGGTCCGATGGTCATCGGACACCCCCTCTCTCTTCGGAGCCATCGAGGCTTGAAACCCTCATTCCTGGAATACCAAATATCACATAAAATATTTCTACCCACGGGACCCACAAAAATTAATAGTGAGATTACCATTTGGTGATCATATGTTCCAGGTGTAACTAATTTGGCACCCTTCGATACAATCGAAGCCAGGAAAGCAGTGTAAAGTAATAATATATAGACCAACCCAATGTTCCTCTCTCTAAACCCCTACTCACGCTGATCGTGCTCGCCGTCGACTCTCTTTCTCTTGCGATTTGTCCTCCCCTTTTCTCGAGCGATGGCGTCTCTAACCGGATCAGCCGTCTCCGTCTCTGCCCCTGTAATGAGGCGGATCAAGGTATCGTTGTTTCTTGTTTCACGGTTGTTCCGATCTGGAGTTGTCTAAAACTTAGTGATAGCTGTAGTAGGTGTTGTTTCATAATTTTGTATTCGGCCGGAAAATATCATAGATTCGAGTTGATTTGACCAGTGCTTTGTGTTTGTTCAGCTTCCCAGCTTAGAATCTGATGTATTGATTTTCGATCCCTATGTTGATTCGGTAGGCTGAAAAAAGTTGAATCTATTGCTTTTATTTTGACACAAATGTGTAAGCTTATTTATCTACATCCTATGGTTCGTCAGTTAGTTTTCATCTTTTGTAATATATATTGTGCTTTATAATCCCTTGTAGTCGTATACTAATTGTTTATTGTGTAAATTGAGACCTTATGTGTTATTTAAGAAAGAGAGAGATTTATTATAGTTGATATCTGCTATTTGGTGCTGTCTTGTTATCCTCAGATCATTTCCTTGTCTAGAATTTATTAAAACTCTTGTAAGCTGATTCCACAGATCATGATGAATTAAATTTTGTGTTGTCAAAATTGTTGAACTGATAGTCAGAGACAGCTAGATTGTTTTTTTTATTATAATTGTTTATCTGATGTTTGACTTCTGCCTTGTAGGCAACAAATGGAGCCTCCAATTTGAACTCGGTTTCATTTTTCGGCCAAAAGAAGAACTTCTCTTCTTCTGCGCGCCTTAGCATCTCCTGCGCTGTACGTGTTTCTAGTTTACTATCGCAATTGTGTATTTTATTTCAAATCTTGTGTCTTATGTCCATCATCAGTAAGTTGTTAGTTTAAACAAAACCATCACAGATGGTCATTGGCAAATACTACTTTGAAGTTGCAAATATTTTAGTCAATATCTTAAATTTCTTGAATTTCTTGAATTGTGCCTAATATCGCTACTTGTCTATTCTGTTACTCATTTATCTCTATATTCGCCATTTTTTTTTATAGGCCAAGCAGGAGACAGTTGACAAGGTCTGTGAGATAGTGAGAAAGCAGCTGGCC
Source organism: Carex arenaria (assembly GCA_964058825.1). Classification (NCBI taxonomy): domain Eukaryota; kingdom Viridiplantae; phylum Streptophyta; class Magnoliopsida; order Poales; family Cyperaceae; genus Carex; species Carex arenaria. Next base: position 4,193 of record CAXKVW010001092.1, read on the forward strand.
ATCCCTGAAGACACCACCGTAACTGGTGAATCCAAATTTTCTGAGCTTGGAGCCGACTCCCTTGACACAGTAACCCCTTGCAACTTTGAACTCTTTTTTATTCCTTGCAAATAGTGCAATGATTTTATGTCAAGAACTCATTTTGGCACTGGCACTAGTTCCGATGCTTTCATCAGCATAGTTTGTATCCACTAATAAACAAAGTCTTGATAATAAATGAGAATAGTCAATAGAAAATGTTGAAAAGATGACATTCGTGATGCCCATATGGTACCATAATTGGTTTAGTTAAACTACTCTGAATTAAACCAAGTTGGTAAACCCGGTATGTATTTTAGAGAATTTCTCTCTTTTTAAGTAAGATTGTATGGTCTTTTCACTTCACATATACTTGATTTTTGCTATTTCTTAAACTTTTTATTTACTCCATTTCTTCAATTTATAATATTTTGGTATTGAAATTTAGGTTGAGATTGTGATGGGATTGGAGGAATCCTTTGATATCAGCGTGGATGAGAATAGTGCTCAGGAGATTGCTACTGTTAAGGATGCAGCTGATATGATTGACAAGTTGATTTCATGTAAATGAGAATGAGGGGTCCTTCTGCACCATTTTGGAAACTTAAAATGGCATTTTATAATTCAGTTCTATCTCTGTTTCAAGAGCATTTGTGTGGGGTTAGTGAACTTAATGACAGGGGCATAGTCCTGATTTTTATCAGGGGTAGGCAACAATTCGATTATACAGAGACATAATATCCGGTTTTCTAAATTTAGAGGTAGGCAGTTCCCTATCCTTGGTTCACTGTGGTGGAGTGCTTAATGATTTGACTTCAGGTTTATGTGCGTCTGGTAAAACTGCAGTGTAGTTCTCTTTTTAATGGTAATAAAACTATATTTTGGAGGTATCCGTGCTTTGCTTGTGCTGATTTTGATACTTGTTGGGTTTCCTTTACACAAGGGTACTATTAATGAAAACCATAATACAGTACCCACCAAAAGGTACTGGCCGCTTGGACTGTGCATCTCCTGCGGTAATGTAAACACATATATCTGAATCATTCGCTAGAAATTGTTTTACATGTTTTTTCTTTTGGTGTCTAAACTGTTACGGACCACGAAGGAGTTTCTGGGGTTCAAACTGAGCAGTTGATTAGGGTGGAAATATAGTCAATTTTGCCTGAAGAAACACTGCCCGTGACAGCAAATTACTGTTCTCCTAGTTTTAGTAAGACCTAACGCCAATGTTGTAAAACTCCAATTGAGAGTAGTTACGATTAGGGCTGTCCAAAAAGCTCGTAAGCTCGTGGCTCGCTCGCGACTCACATTGGCTCGATCGGTAACAGCTCGTTCGATAGTGGACCGAGCTGTTAACGAGCTGGCTCGCTAACAGCTCGGGCCAAAATTAACGAGTTGAGCTTTTGCCCAGCTCAGCTCGCCAGCTCGCGAGCTAGCTCGGCTAGGCATCAATTTGTGAATTTGTATGAATTTGTGTGTATTTTATACTGTCAAGTTTGATCCAGTTCGGTTCAGCTCGGTCCAAAAATGTTTGTAAAATTTATTTTCTTCTTAAAACAAGGTCTAACCAAACCCAGTGAGCCAGCTCGTGGCTCGCGAGCCACCTCGTGAGCTGGCTCATCACGAGTTTGAGCTGAGATTTTAGCTCGCGAGCTGTTAACGAGCTGGCTCGCTAACAGCTCGGTCCAGAATTAACGAGCTGAGCTTTTGCCCAGCTCGGCTCGAGCCAGCTCATTTACAGCCCTAGTTACGATGCCCATCGGACCTACCTTCTTCGATGGGTGAATTGACCATCAGATCTGCATCAAGATTCGTGCGAACTCATTAAAATCCGTGCAAGTATTTTTCAATTTCCGTGCGCACAAATCTCAATGATAATCGTACGGTATAAGAGCTAATTGAACCTAAAAGTAGGTCCGATGCCCATCGGACCTACTCCTATCTCGTAAAACTCCGGACTGGACGGCATTATGGCAGTTCGGTTCAAATAAAAGTCTGTACAAGTAAATGGGCTAGTAAATAATCGTGCTGATAAACCGGTTTTGGATTGAAAACCGATAAACTGTTCATAAAAATTCCTGTGATTCAGTTGCATCTCCTTTGTTTCTTCGCCAATTTCTCGTTGCTTTTTTTTCCCTTGTTGTATGAAAAAATGAAAAAAACTTGCTTCTAGGACTAGTCGAGAGTACCAATCGTGGAATTGGTCTTTCTCTTGCGATTTTCAGATTCTCTTCTCACCGACGATCTCCTCTTGCAAAAATGACACCAAACATAGTTTAAACCAAAGCACGAAAAGAGAATCATCAAATTTAACTTCATTGATTCCAAACAAAGCTGTAGCCTACAAGGAATCTCGTTAAAAAAATAATTTAATTTTCTCTTTTCTTGTGTTGTTGTGCCTGCGTAGAAGCCTAATACTAGAGCATGTGACTACATGCTATTATGTGACTTGCAAAACATTCATCTTGTGTAGATTGCTTGAGTGCAAATAGTTTTCCTTTTTTTTTTATTGCTATAGTAGATGGAATTTGAAAGTTTGGCATGCTCATAATTTACTTATTTGTATTGTATAGTTTAACGCTCTGTGCTGCCCTGCCTCTGTAGCCTCGCGTCCTCGCTCTGCGCCTTCTATAAATTGATTGAAACTTAGAAAATTTGGGTAAATTTTGGTAAATTCGATAGAAAATTCGGTACTTAGAAAATTGATTGAAACATTTAATATATTTCTTGTTATTTTTTTAAATTGTGTCTTGAATCCGAACCTGAACCCAAACCCAAACCCAAATCCGTTAATTTATTCGAACCCGAATTCAATTTTTGCCTCCCCCTATTTCAAATCCTAGCCTCGCCACTGACGCTCTCAAGATGTATGATGAAATGCTCAATTCTAAGTGTTGAGTGTCTGCTTTTCGTTGTTCATGCAACATATATGCATAAATATTTTTAAAATTAGTTGTTTTAAATGCCTACTAACGATTTCATTGATAAAAAACATATTTACAACAAATTAAATTACTCAAAATTCTAGATTTACTCATAGTCTCATGAAATCATCTAAACACCTATAAACTACTCTAATCCTCTAATCATACTTATATACACTCTTAATTACTCTATTATCTTAATCATCATTTCTCTCTATAATTGGATTCGTTATTTTTCAATCGCCATCATGCTCCGATGACTAAATTTGCTTACCGTCACACTCCAATCGAAATAGAGCTAAATACTCTATACTCCGAACTCTGACAATACTACGCTCTCAACTCCGTTCTCTTTCCTCTCTCTTATTCACTTCTCCGCCTAAGAAGATAGAGCCGAGAGAGAAGAGATATTGTATAGAGATGAAATTTAAAAGTTATAAAATACAGACTTGGGTGGAGAGGAGATGGTGGGTGAGAAAGGAGGAGCCATAGAAAAGACCCCCCCCCCCCCCCCCCCCCCCCCCTCATCCCTCCACCACTTTCCATTCAAACTTTCCTTTTTACTTATTGTAGATCTCATTCTCGACACAACACCTTCTCTTTCTTGCAGTATCTCCTAGGGCAAAGAGGAGAATGAGAGAAGAAGGAACCGGAGCCAAAAATGCGGTATCGTTGGAGCTTAGAGCGTAGAGTCCTATCTCAGTCGGAATACGGTGGTGAATAGATCCGGTTGTCGTCGAAGCGCGGCAGCGATCGAAGAAGTGGATCCAATCGTGGATCGAGAGGGAAGTAATTAGTGCCAAGGGAGCCGATTGGAGCTGAGAATGCGGTAATGTCGGAGCTCAGAGTGTAGAGTTTTCATCTTGATTGAAGCGCAACGGTGACTAGATCCAATCATTGTCGAAGCGCAGCAGCGATCGAAAAAGCGTATCCAGTTGTGAAGCGAGATTGAAAATAAATTCTAAAATTAAGTAGAAATGTAAATATTTATTTTTATATTATATAAGATAATAGAACTTAGAAATCTTTAACTTTTTTTATCAATATATTTGTTAGTTGTAATTTTAACAACTGACCATAAAGAGAGAGAGAGAGGAGGAGCCGACTGCTAGCGTCGGACTAATCTTAAAGCCAATACTGTACCAGGTCATTTCATATGAAAACTACTTATTAAGTTAATGAGTCCATTCCAGAATTTGCTCAAGTTAATTATAAGTTTTACTTAAGATTACACCCAATGTTGTTGAATTTTGTCGGGCTAATCTTAACCATTTTCTTACTTTGGTGGTTGTATCGGTTAAGGTACAGACTGGACCAACATCGGTATTTCCATATCTATGTATTTTATAATTAATAAAAAATTAGCAATTCAATTGGTCGATCCACCATAATCAGTGAAATACTGATTGGAACATTGACCAGATTAATGTCCGATTCGATTTTGATAAAATTGTCAGAAACTATAAATTCTAATTTTAGTGAGAGTGTGAGACCGAATTGAATTTTAAACTTATTTTTTCGCAGCAAGGTTTCCTATTCACATCGCAGTTAAGTAGTTAACTATTACAGAACAGTTTTCACACGATTCTCGAGTTCTTAGAATCAGGAGCGGATTCAGGATTTTCGCCAAGGGAGGAAAAAAAACATCGAATCGGGTTCAAAAAGCTAATCGGATTAAAAACCCATTAACTAATTATGTATTTGATAAAAAAAATAATGCTTTAACTTATATTTATAATGCTCTAAATTGAAATTTACAATATTCTGACTTATAATTATAATTACCAATCATAATTCAAAAAAATTATTTTAATTTTAACTATAAATTTAATCCGAATTACCAATTAAATATTCAGAGGGGGGCAAAAAAAATTTCAGAGAGAGACAAAACCAATCAGAACCGATAAATTTTAAACTCAAAATCTGCCCCCTTTGGTAATTCTCGAGTTTTCATAATCTCAACCTCTATACCCCTATTAAGTTTTTTTTTTAGTACCTTAAAATATGCACTTGATGACGTAATTAATATTTTAATTATTACATAACACATTTATTATATAATAATAAATACTCGACTCGCAGGCAATGAAGCAACTTTTAAATATTTAATTATTTATCGAACTTAACCGTTAAAATTGGATTGCTGGAAATGATTGCTGCCAAAGATTGGTAAAAAATAAAAATATACGCTCAACAACGAAGGGGGCATTCCGAGAATTGAACTCGGGACCTCTCGCACCCTAAGCGAGAATCATACCACTAGACCAAATGCCCGGTTTTGTTAAATAAATCTTAATATTTCTATATTACTATTTTTTCAATAGCTCCAAGTAGGTTGTTACTAGGATTCTGGTCTTTGGACAGGATCGCCAAGGCGAAAGAGGGAATTAGAGAGCTAGGGGACGAGATGAAATTCGTGGGATGGTATGTTAAAATCGCGCTGGGATCGGCGATGGTTGGCGCCGCCATGGAGCTCTTCATGATTCACACTGGCTTCTGTCCGTTCCCCCCCGTCCCTCCCCCTCCCAACTTTTTTCGCTCTATTTCTCTAAAAACACCATTTGTTCGGTGCAATGCTTCCTCATTGTATCAAACCCCTGGTTGCACCTGATTATGTAATCCGTGATGGTCATTAGGGTCTCTTCGATCGTTTATGTTCAGATTTGAATTAGAAAGACTGCGGTTGAGGACGAGCGTTTTGTATAGAATGCCCGTACCCGAGTTTTAGGTGTATGCACATGTATTGTTCGATAGAATGCTCTATTGGAACCTTTAGTTATCGTTCCAATATGCTGATGTGAGCGACCATAGCAAGCCAAATGTTCGTACCAGAACCGCAATTAAGTACAAAATTCAGCGTCAATTATGCTGTAGTCCATCAGTTTTTATTTCAAGTTCTGACCAATTCCTGATTAAGATACCGATTGATGTTTTTTTTTTTAATTTTAAGATCTGACCAATGCCTGATTAAGATATCAAATGTATGTACCAGAACAACCTCAATTTAAGTGCAGAAATATTGTTTCAGCGTCAATTATGCCATAATCCATCGGTTTTTATTTCAAGATCTGACCAATGCCTGATTAAGATACCAATTGATGTGCAATTGATTCATGTTTCCTTTCTATTTTGGTAGATGATAAGGTAACTGTTCTGGAGTCAGAGAAGAGAGCTTGGGAGAACTCTCCTGAGGGTCAAGCAGTTAAAGAAGCCTTGAATCCTTGGAGAAAACACGACGAGGAAGCTCAAAAGAAGACATAGATTTCATAATTGTTTCATGAAGCTATATTTTAGTCATGAAATTTAGCTATTTATAAATTTGATTGGTATCGTCGTAATAGTACTGCGGCAGTAGTTTTGTCCAGGTTCCTTTTTTATCACACTGTTGATAAAACCCAAACCTGTTGGGCTAATTTTGATTGATGATTCGATGCCGATCTATTTCCTCTTGTTGTTGAGAATTGAGAAACAGTCTAGTTTATCTCTTTCTTCTTTTACAATAAACCCAAGCTCTTGAATTTGTGCATGAGTCTTACAGCATAGTCTTAATTGTACCAATACAACTAACTCGCAACAGAGTCTAAACTTCTACTTTTGTGCATCCGAATGATATCTGTACATGCCATCATGCGAACTGAATCTAATAGGCGACAAACGAACAACTAAAGCAATAACAGTACCTTTTGCGTTCAAATATCAAACTTGTGCATTTGTGAAAAAACTGAACTGAATTCCTCAGGAAAAAAAATAAATAAATAAATAAAGAAAGAAAGAAAGGTGAGCATACTTTTGGAAGAAACCATGCTCCCTGCAAATTACTTATTTTCTTCTGTGAAATTTCAAAATCTAAGCTCTGTATAACCAACAAAGTACCCCGAAAATAGGAAGCTATTGTAAAAGCTACAATCAGCCAGCTATTGTGAAATTTCAAAATAGGAAGCTATTGTGAAATTTCAAAATCTGGTCAAACTCTGAACGACAAACAGTGCAAAATAACAAACTACTCCAACCCCATGTTGAAACTGCAAACTACATCATCACCTAAAAAGTGACCCACTCAAATTTAAACTTCAAACCTTCCTCTTTTGGAATGTCAAGAGTCTAAAACACATGGAATAGAATCATCATTCACTTTTGGGTTGCAAACCTCCTCTTCTATTACACTCTTTTCCTCCAACCCGGCCTCGCCATCTGTAACAATTGAGCGATCAAAATTGCTCTCGGAGAAGCTAAGCCTTGTTGTCTCCTCCTGTTTCCATTCCAATCTCTTCAGAAAGCACTCTTCTATCTCTCTTAATGAATCACAATCTTCAACTTCGCTTGAGTAGCTCGTTTCCGTCTCCGTATTGCCCTTTGTGCAAGAATTGTAGCCTTCGTCGGTGTTGTTGTTGTTGTCGTCGATTTCTCGGTCAGAAAGCATGGTGCAAGAAGAAGAGGGGGAGTACGTGCATATTTCCTCATCCTCACGATCTCCGAGAGTTTTGAGGATCAGAGTTTTGAGAAGGTTCATGACTTGCACGGCATGCATCAGTGCCGTCAAAGGGTCTGACATCTGTTGAGGGTACATAATTTAAAGGATCAATCTACTTCAAAAAAATTAAAAGGATTAGGCGAGAGAAGAACAAGAGAAAAACTGTTCTTCCTGCATCCTTTATTGTTCTATTGTAGATAACTTCTTATGACAAGAGGTTCGAAGAGGTTTTTGTATTGAATATCATAAAAAGTGCACAATGAAAAATTCATGCCACTTCCCCACAAGAATAAATAACATTCTGAGGTAAAGTCTCGTGAGATTTACCCTCAAAAGATGAATTGATATGAGGAATCTATTAATTGCATACTTGCAAAATTTATAGGTAAAATGAGATGTTTCAATTAGAAATTTAGAATTATAGTGTATACTTGGAAATATGAACCCTAATTAAGGTCTAATTAGCCAAAATAAATCTAACTCAAACGACAATTTTTTGGGAAAGAGGATAAAGAAAAGCAAAGTAAATAGGACCATACTTGGTTTCAAAATAGTACACTCCCACAACGGCACAACTCTATAACCTTGTAAACAAAATACCTACTGTCCTATTGCCTTCCAGAATTGGTGCATTATGAAATTTCAATTTCTCTGTTCAAAAGCTAGTTTACTGAATTGAATATTATCAATAACAGTGTGGCACTAGTCCCAAGGAAGTACGCTTCTTTAAACTACCTGGGTCATGTTGGGGGCAAAAACCATGGCGACATTTCTGGGGTTCATTTTGTTATACTCTTCTTCTTCAACCACGTCAGCCATCAGCTCCACTGCCCACCCTAAGAGTGCTGCCTGTGTTGGGGGTAAAGAGGTCATTAGCTCTACACATTCCTCCTCCGTGTTGCACTGTAACACCTGCTCAGGTGAGATACCGTCCAACACCCCCCTCGGTAGCTCTCTCAACCAGGCCTGTAGCAAATGTACAATAAAGATAAGTAATAATGATGATAAAATAAGTGCTCAAGATAAAAAAAGGATATATGTCAAAAGGTTTGCAATAACAGAGAAAGGTAACTGGAAACATTGGCTAGGTTTATACAGAATGATTTCTGTTAACTGCCATTTGCCAAGTAGATAAAAAAACAGCAGTTGAAAGTTGCAAATAAAAATCTAATTTCTTTTCGGGCCAATAAAATATGCAATTGAAAATTTATATTAATGCAAACATGTAATCCTTTCTCAGCAGAAGGCTTAGTGTTTAACTCGTTACTTTCAAATAACTAATTATCAAACAAAATTGTGTCATAACTGATTGTTCTGTCTCGAAACACAATTTACATAATCTCTTTTTTGAATCTAGTTCAATTTGGGCTGAAGAAAAAGAAGAGGCTTATTAGTGAGAGGGACAAAGTTATTAACATTTAATGAATACTCCTTCAAATTCAAAGGTTCGGGGTGTAATCTGCAAATAACAACAAACTCCAGTTGTAGCTTGCAACGAAAAAAAGAATCACGTTGTGTTGGTAGTTGGTACGTAAACAGTGGGTGTAATTTCCACATTATCATTTGTTTTTGTTTTAAGTACCTTAATCAAACTAGCCAGGCAGTGAACATCAATATCGTCAGGTACAATCCCTTTGTTCAGTTGCTCCCTTACGAGCTCTTCTTGGCCATTTTCTGGTGTGATGCGGAATATCCCTTCTGCCTAATTTAATACACAAAAAGGTTGTTCAAGAAAGGGATAAAATTGTGACCACCACATATCTTCTTCCAGAAAAACAATAAGTAAATTCTATCAGTTTACGACTGGCCAAAAGAGATCCAATGGTGTAAACATCTATTTTTTTTTGCTTCTATTTTTTCTCATTCCCCGAGAAAGGAAAACACTACAGGGATTATATCGACAATTCACCAGGAAGCGGACCAAAATGTTCGGCTTTCAATTTTTGTTTGCTGATGCAATTACCTATTGAGTTTGGCCAATGAGCTCTCTCTTTTTATCGCCCTTAGTTTCCAACATAAAACTCTTACTAAGCTCCACCTTAAATTATTAAGAAGGAAAATGATCTGATAAATAATATTTAGTACCTTCAGGCCTCCTTGTGCATATAATCGCTCTTGCATGAGTAAGAGTATTTTTGGGACAGAATTGCCCCTCGAGTCGTATCCACACTGCATTGATTCAGGTGATACACCAAAAACACTAGTACTGAAATAAGAAAGAAAAGGTGTATATTAGCCTTGAAAAGTATATTGCCAAAACATTCCATTCCTAATTGTATATTTATTTACATGTTCCCAGGTAATAATTTTACAAAAATGAAGTATAAGTGGCAAATTTAACACCAAATGGGTATAATTGATGAAATTAGATAACTGAAATAATTTCCAGGCATTAGCGTGTATCACTGAGGGTTTTGCACCGCACTCAGAAATCCTCTATAAGACAACTAAGCTAAAAACCACCACTCTTTGACAGTTGCCTTGCAAAAATCCACTACTCAAATTGCTAAGTACCACTTGTTACAAAGATCACTAAATCTTATGATGTTAAACAAAATCCAATAAAAGAATGGTTTTATTCACTACCTGGCACTGGGCGCCTGACAAGGGATCTCGAGCTCAAACTCGACCGGCAACCCGAGAAACCCATTGAACCGATCAAAGGTGACATGTGCCACATGACGAACATCAGTGGGCCACCCAATTTCCAACCCGTGCATCCCATCGTCTCCATCATCACCGTCCATTCGACATGCCACCACTGACTTTCGCACAGCAGCTACGAGAACTGCCAGTAGTGAGATCTGATTCTGTCTCTCTTCCTCTTTACGTCCCTTCTCTCTCTTCAATTCCAGATTTCCTGGGGTTTCTTCGTACCTGTGCAACCCGTTTGGCACCATTACCACTCCAGCCATCCTCTCTCTCTTCGCCTTCCTCTGGCTTTCGCTCGCTCTTTCAGTAAGATCTAGTAAGTGGAAAGGAAAAAAAAAATTGAATAAAACGAGAAGCAAACAAACTAGAAAGGACAGATCTAATTTTCTGATTAATTTGAATTAAAGATGATTAGCTGAACTCGGTCTTTAATATAGTTCATAGACCTGAAGCGACTGTGAGGCAGCTCCCCAACAAACAGCGTATATAAACCGCAAGTGCAAATCAGATATTTATTCAGGCTGCTGTTTTTTGCATTATAAACAAGGGAAGAATCTAAGCAATAACATATTAAAGACCTTCCTTTAATTTACAATAATTAATTTGGACGTGGTAGACATTAAATCGTAAACCCGAAATTTAGATCCCGAAAGTGCATTAATGAATGTTATACTTGGTCTATTTAAAAAATAATGCGCTTGTTTGTCTGTCGGGTTTGGAATGTTCAAAATGTAACGTCTACTTTTTGAAGCCTCTAATACATACCTCTGAACTTGAGAGAAATAACGTTTAATGCCATTCTTTTGAATATGCCAATGGCTGTACAACGGTAAGGACCAGCCGACCAGCTCTGAGATTTTCATTTTAATTACAAAATAATTACATATATTACAATGGTAACGGTAATATAAGAGAGTTCAAATATCTTTATTTTTTTTTCTCCATTATACTTTTATTTTTATAAACTTTAATAACTTCAAATTTAAATTTTAAATTCAAAATAAAACTGTTAGAAATGATCTATATTATTTTATCTATATATGTGAAACAATTATGATATTTGAACTTTGTTTTGGTTGCCATAAAAATCTTGTAAAAAATATATTAATGTTGATAATTTCTAGATGTTACTTTTTCAATTTATTGATTCACATAGAAACACAATCGAAATATGATAATTTTGTATTAGCATATAGCGAAAATAACATAGATCGCATCTATACGGTTTTATTTTGATGTTTATGTTTTGAATTTTGAATTCTTAACGTTTTAAAAATAGAGGCATGATGAAAACACAAAACATAGAGATATTTGAACCCTCCTCTGTTGCAATTATTATCTTACCACAATGGTTACTCGAAGGTGAGAACTAGCTTGGAGATTTTCATTCTAATTACAAAATAATTAGAGATGACAATTATTATATTAAGAATTGAACTATTGTGCTTCATGAAGCACATCCATATTTTAGATTTTCAGGTATAAATAATTGATCTGAACCGTTCAACATAAATGGTATGTCAACTTTAAAATTTTATAATTGGAGCATGGCTAATGTCGTAACATCAAAATTTCAGCCTAAGTTATAATGAGTCAGTTTTTGTAATTTTGAAGTTCAAACAGTCAATTTGAATGTTCAATGTTCTTCATATTAAAATGTGCATGGAGAACAACTTTTACATTTTTTTTTGAAAAAAAATCGCTATATTTTTAGAAATTATGAAACCAGTGTTCTTCATAATATTTTTTTTATTATTATTCCAAAGTAAAATAATGATTTTTGAAAATAGTAAAATTTGGTCAATCTGCACATTTTAATATCGAGAACGAGCACTTCAGATCAATTGTTTGCACTTTAAAATTATAAAAATTAATTCGTTATAATTTATGCTCAATTTGTAACATTTTTGGCCTTAGCCGGACTCTTATAATTATTAATAACTGTAATATAAAACTTAAAATTATAAGGTGACCATTTACAACTAAAATTAGAATTAACTAGGATCGTGTCCCGCTTCAAGACGAGTTTATTTTTCAATAGATCATTTATATAAAAGGTTATAATCATGCAAACGTTTACCAGTTGTAATATACTCATGTGGCTTTGTTGTAGTAAGTATTATATAGACATAATAATGCATATTGTATGAATTAAAGATTCCAAAAGAACGCATAAATTTCAAAAATAACATTGAAACAATATTGGAGTGTGCCAGGTTCTTTAATAAAGAAAAAAAAAAAAAGTAGACAATCATGCATATTACTTTAAGAACTTATAGGAGCTGTTTGGCAAGCATGGATTAAGTCTCCTTAAGGTTTAATCTGTTTCCTTTAGCTTCCTTAGCCGCTTAAACCTGCCGAACATCAATTTCTTAGCACGGATTAAGAACACCTCATTTAGCCTCTTCTTGCTCGGATCTTATTCCCCTACCCGGATCTTAAGGCACATATACCCCTCCTTAGACGTTTAATCCTTCACCCACGGATTAAGACAATCGAACATCGGTTCCTTGGCGCTCCTTAAGCTCTTAATCCTTCACTTTTAATCTTTTATTGCCGAACGGCCCCATATTGATGATTTCAAAAATTAGTATTCCATGCATAAAGCTAATTTGCCAAAAGAGTTATTGAATATTTTTTTAGTGCCATTTATATGAGTTTATTGGAGTGTAATAGTGTATAGTTGCTTCCGTTATTCAAAATAGAAAACAATGCCACGAAAAATGTTTGTATAAAAACCTTGTTCACGAGCAACATAATATAATGGAGTCATGTTACGTGTTATTAAATGTACATGCAGTAAAAGCAATTGCATTTTTAATGATAACGAAGACAATGATTTTAATGTAACAGGTTTTTTTATTATTTAGCATTTAAGGAAAAAAAAGATTAAAAAACCTAGTACTGTAATCTGCATCTTTGATTATTTATCATTTAAGGGGGAAAAAAAAAATATCTTCCAAGCCGGAAATTGAATTGAATCGAAGTCAGGATTCATTTACATCAAGGCTTTTCGAGGCCTGTGTTTAGCCGGCCCATAAAACGATAATAACATACTTCTCTCTATTTTTTTTTTTATCAAAACACCTCAAAAGAATATATCTATTTATCATATTTCAAAATTAAAGTTTCTCTTTTTTATGTTAAAGAGAGGACAATAAAGAGAAAAAGGAACTGAGAAGGAAAAACGGGGACAATAGAAGAGAGCAGAACACCTTTTGTCTCCTTTGTCTGAATTTAGGACAAATTGTGTCGATCTCAAGGCGTGAAAAGATCAAGTTCAAGACTTATTAAATCCGATCTAAACCAATCTAAGAAACATAATGGGTTTGATATTTTATTTGGTTAGGTATCGATTGAACTTATTTCGCCACGTATATATTGGTTATGAATTTTAAAACAGAAACGGCTGAAATACAACCGATTGTTGAATCTATATTTTTTCTTTCAAAATTCTTACAAGAAGTCTAATTAAGTTGGGTTTTGAATTCACATCAATTTTAACTTATGAGTAAAGTTGGGAGTAAAGTCACTCAACTAATTTAAGAATACTTAAAAAAAATATATTGTATAGTTAGTGGATTCATATCATTTTTTTTAACTTGACACAAATTCCAGAGCCCAGTAATATTGGCCCCTATGCTAATCTGAATTTCAAAGCGGCTGAAAGTAAATTATGAAATTGTAAAGTGAGGGGAATTTTTTATGGTACTTGGAGGATACTTGTCCCCACTCCCTAGTTTAATATCCACAAGGTACTCCATTCGAGTTTCAAACATACAACATCCCACACAGAGAGTACTATATTTGCACTAGATCAAAAACCAATTCTCAATTCAACATAATTTTGAAAATATATTATATTGTTGAATTGTTGAATTTTTTTTATCTGTTACTTTTTCTTTAAATGTTTTGTTCAATCACTGTTATATTTACGGGTTCAGCTACAGTGATATCAGTGGTATTTTAGCATGGATACTACCAACTGTAACACTTATTGAATAAGTTTCAAATAAAAAATTCATATCGTTCAAATCAATCTACTTATGAATAGTACATTTACATACAAGAGTATCAAGTCAAGCAATCAAATGTTGGATTTTTTTTAAGTTAATTTTAATGAATATATATTTCTTCATTTTTGACCTCTTGACTTGATACTAAAATAATTTAAAATAAAAAATATATATGAAAATAGTCAAAATACATCACTTATCGAGTAGATTAGTTTGAATAATTTAGATTTGTCATTTGAATCATCCCAGTAAGTATTGAAATTAGTGACAAATACTATTGATGTTAATGTTGTTGAGGAATGAAGTCGTTATTGTTTTTTTTTTATAACTGGGCTGAAGCTGCCGAGTGTTGTCGTTATTGTCAGTTATAATATATTTTGTTGGATTATACATAAATATTGTTATTTTAGGTTCTTACTAAAAATTTAATTTATGTTATTATTTATATTTTAAATTATTAATAATAATTGATGATGCTTTTGTGTATATCAACAAGATTTTTTTTTTCTGTCGATGATGTCGGATTGTCGGTCCAATTCGCAAATACGGATTCAACAGATTTTAATTTGATTGGTTTGAAAATATCATCCTCCGACTACTGCATGTTGAATTTTAAATATAGACAAAATCCAGCTAATAATCCGATCCATGCAAAAGCCTATCAAACAAGGTTCAAATCAATGACAGACATGTTTTGAATTGATGTCTCAGTCACTACACTAAGATTATATATTCCGTTGTTTGGGGAATCGAAGATTCAAAATCTACTGTTCATATTTAAATTGGAAAAAAAAGAACAATTCCATTGTTATCTGTAAAGTGACAGACAGACACGTTTTAAATTTCTAACACGCAAGAAAAATATTTAGTCAGCTACCGCACTTGCTTTTAGACACAAATTAATAATATATTCAGGCCAATTACGCTTTTAGTTAGGTGAAATTGTGAAAACAATACGAATCTTTTTAAAGAGCAAATAATGTGTTGTTACTTGTTTTGTGATCCAGAAAGGTACAAATATGACCGCCTCGGCGCCACTGGAAATTTGGAAGTGTCAAATACGATTAGCCACCCCCAATTGACTTTCTCTTGTTATAGGCCGTTTTCAGAAGGAAAAAAAAAAGCGCCGGGAGTACTATTTGCCGAAGATCTCCGCTGATCCGAGGCAAAAAAGTCCCGCGCTCGGTAAAAATTGAGCAGCGTTTGATTTTATTTTTATTTTTATTTTTCCTGGTATTAATACGGGTGGCGTCAAAATCAAACAAACAAAGTAGAGAAGGAAATTTATCACGGCATGACTAGTCACGTCATGTCACGTCACGTGTGTCGATTACGTGATGTGACTCGCGTGTCACGTGATGTGACTCGCGTGTCACGTGACGTGACCGATTCCAGTGAAAAATACACGTCACGCCACGTCACGGTATGAAACATAGAGTATCCCACTTTTTTTGTATGTATAAAATATTCAGATTTTTATTTTAGTATAAGTTTAGTAATACTGGTACTAATGTAGTACTGATTTTTATTTTCTTTAGTTTAGTTTAATGAATGTTTGTAATTTGAATTTTTAAAGTAATATCAGATGCAACATTTCTTAAAAAAATAATCTTTATACCATTATTTACTTATTTTAGAATTTTTCATATTTTTTTTTCTAAATTTTCAACAATTTAAATTAAAATATAAAAAAAATTGACATGACTAATTTACGTCACGACACGTCACGTCACGTATGGTCACGGCGTGACTACGCGTGACGTGTTCATTCGCGTGACATGACCATCCTCTACCATTTTGATCACGTCACGTGAAAAAAAAAGTTGACCACGTCACGTCACGTGACCAAATCACGGCGTGTTTGTCACGTCACGTCACGTCATGGCGTGTCACGTATTTCCTTCTCTACAAACAAGCACAGCGTTACGTTCAAGTAAACAGTATACAGAAACTCGACATTTTAAAATGCGGTTTTGTTTATTTTATTAATCCAACTATATACTGTAAATACGATATGGCAGTTGCTGAGCTGCATGTGTGGATTTGTTATTTGTATACGGGAATATATATGCGTTTTTACTATATTCTATATTCTATAGTAGAAAGAAAACTAATACATATTACAAGAATTGTTAAGTCTAGTAGTTTGCACTCTTTGATAGATTTTAAAGATCATGAGTTTTAATTTTTTTCAATGCAAAATAATTTTCTGTTTTTTGTTTTCAAATCTGCATGGATCACATATGCGGCCACACATTTAATATTACATAAATTTAAATGTATGAGAACTTGAATGTAGAAAGCCACCACATACGTATATGTGGTTCATGCCGCTGTATTTTAAAAAAAACTGCAAAAACTTATGTAGACTAAAATAAAGAATATACAGATTCTTTTTTAAAGTTCATGCACAAAACGATATATTTTGAATAGCGTAAAATTTATATAGAGTATGAGTACGTATTAAGAAAAGGAGGAGGAGAATTTTAATGCCACAAATTCATTTTTTATTTATAGGTTTAAAATTCAAAAAACTAATTGTAGGATTCAATGTGTGAATCTTATTCATTTATACGAGAGATGTTTTCAAGTGAGATTTTAGGATTTTGAAAATTTTTATAGTAAATCAAATGGTAAAAAATGAAACAAATCTAGTCAACAATACAGACCAATTCTAATACATTTTTTAATTCTTGATTTAGTATATAATAAACTTCGAAAGCCACAAAAATTTGCATCAATGAATTAAAAAAAAAAGATCAGCAATTGAATTCAACATTAGGTTTTTAAAGTCCGAAATATACATTAAATTGTGAAATTCTGGTAATTTTTTGACACAATAATTTTGTGAAATTAGAACCTTTCTATGAAAAAATATAGAATTTTGATATTCAAAATTCAGATGAATCAGAATGTCTTACAGTCCAAGTTAGCTCCTCTGTGCGTGCGAGTGCACACCATCTGTATCCCCTCAGGTTACCTGAGGTACAATTAAGAAATCTGTACCCTTTTTTTAATTTTGGCAGTTGGCACAATCTCAAAAAGTACTCCCTATTACAGCACACAGGATTTTTTTTTTGTCATGTTGAGATTAAATCCATACCGTTCTTTTTACATGCACACCAAGGTACCTGAGGGGATACGAATTATGAGTGTGCAATTACAAGATTTTTTGTGATAAGCTTTGAAAATCATAAATAATAAAATTTAACCACAAATCACTAATAATAGGATTATTTTGTAGATTTTATCCCAAAAATAAAAATATATAATAAGTTTTTTCTTAATATATCCATACATTGAATTAAGTATATCAAGGCATTGATGAATAATTATCATTAAAATATTAAATAATTTTCAACCATCTGATTAAATTTGACAATAATTAATAGTTGATCCGTTGATTGAAAATACTTTATGATTTGAGGGACAAATTTGGGTCCGATGCCGGGTTCGATGGTAGAATAACCGTCCAATCTGCTTTAGGATCTGTGTGCACGGATATCAAAGTGATTTTGCACGGTTATTAAAACAAATAGCACATATCTTAAAGCGAATTGGACGACTTTGGAGCCCATCAGACCCAAGCTGCTTTCATGATTTGATATGCCTCGGAGATCTTGAAGCTCCACCACCATCAATTACTGATATGTCAATGCATGACTTATATTTGTATGGATTACGTATTAATAAAAAGATTCAAGCATCTACATTTTCTAAAGACTTAGTTAAAACGCAGCCACCGTAAATTATTGACACGTCGATATCTGACTTAAATTATATATGAATTTCGTATTAACATACTATTATCAACAAGTAATTGATCGCAATTATCCTTGTCTTATATTAGACAGGAAAACAAAGCATTTTGCAAGTCCAAAGGTACATAATTATTTCTATTATCCTCCTTCAGCAGAAAAAAAAAAAAAAAACATTTTTATCCTTTCCTCCAACCTCAGAAGTTAGATTTCTATATTTTGCCGGGTCCGTTTGCACTTCTTACTTCTCTAATTCTGGATACTTCCTTCATAGCTCTCTACTCTCTAGATGGTTAAATTTGAAATCGGACGGAATTCGTAAGAGAACAAAAAAAAAATCGATCCAAGGAATCAAATTCATGGTCAATACAGCAGCCGCGTAATCAATTCAGTTCCAGGTGTCCGCGTCATAGAACAGACTTCATGTGGTCCACTCAAAAAGAGGTCTCTCTCCATTTATCAATAACACAGATGACATCCATTTTTAAGTCTCCAATAACAAGATTTCACTTTTCAAATGAAAAATTAGTAGAACAATTGAAAAAACTTATGGTTGTATTGTATATAATGACAATCTTCATATGTCCACATGTTTTGTTTATAGTTTTTTCCTTTATTTCAAACACAAGAGCTTAAAAGAACACTATAATTAAATTTAGAATTATTCACATAAGTCAAAGTTAGAAAATCATCAACAATACTATTTTTTTATAACTTAATTTTTAAAAGACAATCCTTTCTTACAATGTCAATTGTTGAGAATATTACGGATTTAAATTTTATAAGTATTCACTTAAATCAAAAGTTGGAAAATATCAACAAAATTATTATTAATAATTTATTTTTCATATGACCATTTTTTCTCTCGTAGAGTCTCTTATTTAATCCATAAAAATTATTTGAAGATGAAGTCACATATCTTGAAATTTCAACATAGTATGAAGATTCGAATAAATATTTTTAAAATTTTCAATAATACGATAATTTGTAACTAATTAAGATATGCTAGTAATGTATGGCAACTTATAATCTATTTTCATATTAGTTTATTATTCGAGTTAAAAGAAACTGTTCAACTCGAAGGGCAGATGCTGCAGTTAAATGGATATTCCATTTAATAGGCACGGCAGAGGATCAACGGAAATTCCGAAGCTCTTGCCTTCGTGGCGTGGGCAGATCTGTTATACACTTATACTTACGGGTGCGAATCCTCTGAGATATCTCAATTTTTGCGTGACCGACGTGTCCGGTTCCTATTCGGGTAACCGTAGGGGGGCAGTATTATTTGAGCTTTGAGATTCGTGCAGAATGTATTTGAACGATTGAGATATTCCAAAAAGTCACGCAAAGTTTGAGATATCTCAGAGGATGCGAATTCTAGGACTATGCGGCAGAATTAAAGTTGTGAGACAGATCCAACAGAATAATTTGTAATGGGTCTGGCTAGAATGCCAGTGACTCACCACACTAAAGTAAAGGTGTAGCTACAGCCTACAGGCTGTGGAATGGGAATTCACACTTTCGAGTGTCCCCAGTAGGGGTGAGTAAATCGCTCATAACTCGTGACTCGCTCATAACTCGCTCACTAACAACTCGTTAATAACTCGCTCATTAACGACTCGCTCATTAACAACTCGCTAACTTAATGAGCGAGCATGAGCATACCCCAACTCGCTCATAATTCGCTCATTAAGAATTTGCCACATCTAATCCCGCCACATTTAATCCAATTTATTAAATTAAAATTAAATTGAATAAATAAAAAAAATCAACTAACGTTACTAACCCAAATTGACTAAAGTTGAAATTAAAATTGAAAAAAATGAAGCTCCAAAGTCCAGTCCACTACTATACTCCAGCCTTAAATAATTGACGCTAAAAAAAAGGCTATTTAGGGCTCTAGAGTTCAGACTCCAGAGTCCAAAGTTTAGTGATGTATAATTCTGCTGTTTAATAATTGTTTTTTTTATTATTGTTTTGATTTTGTTAAATTTGTTTATGGACAATATTTTGTTAAATTATGTAATATTTAATTCGTAACTCGCTCATTAACAGCCCGCTCATTAACAACTCGCTCATTAGCGCTCATTAACTAAATGAGCCGAGCATGAGCATATCCCAACTCGCTCATGCTAGCTCATTAATCAGCCCTAGTCCCCAGGGACCCAGATGGCGTACCGTGTACATTTTCTGACGAGTGAAGAAGTGACCACCTAAGTTATGAATTCGTATGCTCTGAGATATCTCAAACTTTGAGTGTTTTAACGGAATATCTCAACAGTTCAAATACATTCTGCACGACTTTCAAAGTACAAATAATACTACGGGAACCCATTTTTACAGAGCAGTTTTTAGTGCGTACAGAGTTCGAATTTTTGATGGACCAAAATACCCCTATATCAAAGGCAGAAGATTTACTCTGTAAAATTCGAACGCTGATGATCAGAGATATTTTGGTCCATCAAAAATTCGAACTCTGTACGCACTAAAAACTACTCTGTAAAAATGGGTTCCCTAATACTACCCCTGCCCCCGTGCTATCCCGAATAGGCACACATCGGTCACGCAAAAGTTGAGATATGCCAGAGGATACGCACTCGTAAGTTATTATTGCCTAATTGGATAGGATAATAAGTTCTCCGTAGGGTAGGGATTCAGGGAAAGTGTGTCGTGGTCCCCATCGATCATTCTCGCTAAATGAACTAGAACGTGCTTTCTACTTGTGGAAGGTTCTGGACTTGTAGACCTGTAGTAACTTAATTCTCAACAATCAGGGGCGTTGTGGATATTCTCGATCTTTTTAATGGATCAAGTTTTTTTATTTTTTAATATACATTTTAAATAATCTATGTCACACAATTTATGCGGTCACAATCTATGTCACACAATTTAAGTTTTTTGTCCATCAAATAATGTAGTTATCCGAATGCATGAAGCATAAGTTGAATCAAGAAAATTGGATTTAGAGATTAATTCATAGATTTTTTTTTTTTTTTTGGCAAATGGATGCTTTTAAATAACTATGATCCAAAAATTAAGTACAAATAGAGATTTATGATAAAAAAAATCCGTGCATATACTATACAGAATAATCATATGGAAAAAAAAGAAAAAAATTAATGTTAAATTCACCATAAAACAGTCAAACGAGGGTGGAAAAATTGTGAAAAATAGCTGATCAGAAGTGCAATTAGATGGAAATGTAAAAAAAGTAATAAAAAAATCAAATGAAAATATGCAATCAATTTTTTTTTTTTTGCCATTTTAGTCACTTTCTATTTCAACAACCCTATTATTATAGGAAGGTGACTTTTTGACCGATTAGAATGGGTTCATTTTGTAATCTTTTGCTATTTTAAATTAATCAACGCGAACAAAATAATGTGAAATAGATATCTATTTTTTATTTTTTTATATACATTTTCTGAATATTTGTGGAACAGCCCTCTTCTGAAAACTACTGCTCAATTTTCTTTTTCTTTTTCTTATTTTTGGCTCTTATTGTCCGTAAATAAATTTCTTGTAGCAAGAGTGCATTAATTTTTGAACGCTTCTAGTTAGAAAATCAACTACTTTTTGTCTGGCGGAGAAGTCTTCATCTTCCTCTAAAAAAAATTAAAAAAGAGGTCTTCATCTTCCTCGTTACTCTCTAGAAAACAAAAAACAAAACAAAAAAAAGGGACCAGGAGAGTGAGAGGATTTCCCTCCAATCTTTCTACAAGTAGATTCGTTCATCAGCTATACTGTACCCATTGGGATACTCTCAACCGGGGGAAAGAATAAA
Organism: Carex arenaria; assembly: GCA_964058825.1. Taxonomy (NCBI): domain Eukaryota; kingdom Viridiplantae; phylum Streptophyta; class Magnoliopsida; order Poales; family Cyperaceae; genus Carex; species Carex arenaria. The sequence goes on from CAXKVW010001092.1 coordinate 25,816, forward strand.
GAGAATAAACTTCCTCAGAACTTTTACCATGCTTGGGTTCTCAAAGCGGTTACTATTCATTTCTGAGCTCTTTCTTAGCTCCATTATTCATCTCCTTTTCGGGTTCTACATTTTCAGCAGTGCTGTTGCAGCTGACCTTTCTCGGACTTTGATTGGTTCAATCAGACCCAATTATGCCAATGAAGAAACGATAATCAGATCATCGATCCACGAACTGAGGGAAGGGGAGGCCTCTTCTTTCCCTAATTCATTACCGCCTATTGTGCTGGTTCATGGGATCTTTGGCTTTGGCAAAGGGGTATGAAAACTGGGATCCTCTCTCTCTTTCTCTCTCGCTCTCGCTCTCGCTCTAAAAATATATTTATTTTTGTTTGTTAATTTAGAGGCTCGGTGGACTATCATATTTTGCCGGAGCAGAGAAGAAAGATGAGTTTGTGCTAGTACCAGACTTGGGTTCTCTTACAAGCGTACATGACAGGTACATGGAAGATTTAAATTAGAAAAAAAAATAATTTGGGGGCGTTTATCTGAAAACTTCACTAATTTTTTATTGTTATGGAAGATCGCCACCAAGATATTTACAAGAACTAGTTTCCCTTTTCAATTTTCAATTTTTGGTTTTTTTTTTATTCTGAAGAAATTTGAAGTTTATGTTTTAAGGATGTTGTGAAAATTTTACAGAGCAAGAGAATTGTTCTACTATCTGAAAGGCGGGAGAGTAGATTATGGAGAAGAGCATAGTAAAATTTTTGGGCATTCCCAATTTGGAAGAGTTTATGAGAAAGGTAAGCTCTTTTGCTGAAACTCTATTGCTTCTGGTACTTTTCTGAGTACTTGGTGAGTTTCAATGAAAAATAAATTGCAAAATTTTAGGGCATTATCCTGAGTGGGACGAGCAACATCCGGCACATTTTGTAGGCCACTCAGCTGGCGCTCAAGTAGTCCGGGTATTGCAACAAATGCTTCATGATAAGGTTGGTTTTTTCTTAGGGTCCATTTTGCAAAATCTTAATTTGTAGCATTGTGGTATGACTAAATGACATGGATTTTTTTTGTGTACTCCTGAGGATGTTAAAATAGTAACTCCTCTTTTATTCCATGATACGGATTTAGAAGTGATGCCAGATAGTTTGAGTACTTATTGTAATTTTCAAGTAAAAGGGTGATGAGGGGGCCAGGTGATTTTTTTTTTTTAATGCTTCCCGACTGGATCTTCTATAGACCTGTTAAATTTTGTTTCAATTTGACTTCAATTTATGACTTATTTAAAAAAAAAAACAAATTTAAATTTATGAATCATCCATATGGCAGGAATTTGCTGGGTATGATAACACTTCAGAAGATTGGATCTTAAGTCTTACTGCCTTGTCTGGTGCTCTCAATGGAACAACTCGAACCTACTTTGATGGGATAAAGTACTTCTTTTACTTTTAAAAATATTAGAAATTAATAAATTTATAGCACAATATAATTGTCAGATAACTGTTTGGACTTGGGAGCTAATTGAGGAAAACAAAAGACTGAAGAAATGTCGCCTTCCTTTACAATTTCATTTTCTAGAAAAACCAGTACCATACTGCAATATAGTTTTCTTATTTTTGTTGTTCTTATCTGTTTAAAGTACAAACAAGTTAATGTCTCGTTTATTAATTTCTAAGAAATACAAAATTGAAAATCAGGCCTGAAGACGGAAGGTCGCTTAAACCAATCTGTCTCCTCCAATTGTGCCGGTTAGGTGCAACATTCTATGAATGGCTCGACATAGCATGGCTAAAAAATTACTACAACTTTGGATTCGACCATTTCGACATGAGTTGGCGCCGTACCGGGTTATCTGGCCTGGTAGATTTAATTTTATGCAACTCAGGGCCATTTGCCACCGCGGATTGGATTCTTCCAGATCTGACAATCCAAGGATCCATTAAGATCAATGCAGGGCTGCAGACTTTTAAGAACACCTTTTATTTTAGCTATGCAACTAAAATGACAAGGCGTATTTGCGGAGTCACAGTACCATCTAGTTTGGCTGGTACACACCCATTGTTGCTTATCAGGGTCATGCAGATGTGTCGATGGCGGTACCCTGCTGACTTGCCTCTGCTTTATAAAGGGTATAGGTATGTAGACTCCTCCAAATTTTTCTTCAATTATCAAAGTATGTGAATCACAATGGAAGAAGAGCAAACATGAAAAAATGTTGGATATCACCAATTTTTTCATAAGAATAGTGTTTATTTATCTGTTACAATTATTATTGTTGTTTTAATTATGATTATGCTGTTATCAACCACATCAATTATGGTGATAGGGATGAAGATTGGGAGGACAATGATGGGGCTTTAAATACTATTTCTATGACGCATCCACGTATACCTGTCGAACATCCAAGTTGTTTTGTGGCACACGATTCGGATTGTCATCCCCTCCAACCGGGTATCTGGTATGTTCTTTCATTCCAAGAATATAGATTTAATTATTGGGTCAGCGTCATCCCCTCCAACCTGTCACTCAGTTCCTAATGAAGTACATATTAGTTGTCATTTAAAAACATCTGTTTTATTTTTAACTTCGTAGATTTTTGTTTTTTCATGTCTTCCTTAAACATATGTAAAATTGTAACCTCAGATGTCTTTCTTTGTCTGTCTTCGGTAGTACTAAATATATGTTGCTTTTGTGAATAGGTATTACAAGATACTGGAGGGGGATCACATATTCTTCATTCTAAATAGAGAGAGAGCTGGCGTGCAATTTGATGTGATATATGACAGCATATTCTGGAATTGCCGAAATCATGTTGTTAGGACTTCACATCAACCAACACTGCCAAATCATACTCCCTCTTAGGACTCTCTTTTTGTTTAATTTGTTCTTTTTTCCCATTTGAATGCATAAATAAATATTAAAAGAGAAATGGGCAAGTTTATATTTTCAAAATATGTGATCAACGTAGAATTCGAAATGTAAGTTTTCATCACATTTTGATATCCAAGTAGAACACAGGCTACAACTAAAATAATGCTCCGTTCCGAATGCATTTAATGAATATTGATAGTTGTTTGCGTCCTATATACAATTTATTGGACGTCTGCTTATATCTCAAAATTCTCATTTTCCGACATACTTTAAATATGCAACTTGAGATATAAAAGAAGCGGAAATAATCGAGATGTTCTGGATTCTCTGCTGTGCCATATATTTTATTGGTCAACTTTACACCGATTTTTTATTAATATAAATAAATAAATAAATGTCGAAATAGAAAATAGAAGTAGGATGCCATGAAATTTCAAAATATAGAAAAAATATGATGATTAATTATGTCCACTGAATGTTATAAATTATCACGTATAGCTAACGTACAACTAATTTAAACTATGGACACCGCACGCACTTGTTAATTAATTAAAAAATAAAAAAGAAATTACTCCACCATGTACAACCACCATGCAAACAACTCAAATTTGACGGGAATCATGTCGGTATTTTTTTTGCAAGTTTCAGCTGTACAAAAATTCTTTGTTGGAGTGTGTGTGTCAGTAGGGGTGTCAATGGGTACGATACGGATAGGATGGAAGCATTTTCATACCCATATTCACTAAGAGTTGACCTTATCCATACTCTATCCTTACTCGTTAAGAATTTGCCTTACCCTACCCTACCCATACCCGATAAAATTAGTGGGTAACGAAATGGTAGCGGGTGAATAACGAACAATACTAATATAATAATTTTGTTATTTTTACAAATATATATACCATCAAAACTCATCATGTAATAAAAATATAATCACAATTATTAATATAAAAATCAAAATACAAATATGCAATTAATTCTAACTAATATTTTTTTTTAAAAACAAAAAAAATACAAATATCTCTTCTAACAAATTCAAAATTCAATTCGTTAATAAAATAATAAAGCATTCAAATAAAAAAAAAGGTAATATGTTTAATATAATATTTATCTTACAACAAAATGTATACATTTTCTCATGAATTAACGTTGATACAGTGATATGAGAAACATAAAATTGAATATAATATTTTTATATCTATATGTAATTTATTTTATATAATTACCCGTTACCCCATGGGTACGAAATAGCATTTACCCGTACCCATACCCGTTTAGCTAACGAAAAAAAATCCTTACCCATACCCATACCCAATAAACTAACGAAAAAAAAATCTTATCCATACCCATCTTATCAAATACGATACGGGTAGGGCAAACGGATAAACGGTTTTCATTGACACCCCTAGTGTCAGGGGTAGGGGTGAGTAAACTACTCATAACTCGTGACTCGCTCATAACTCGCTCATTAACAACTCATTAACAACTCGCTCATTATCGCTCATTAACTTAATGAGCCGAACATGAGCATACCTCAACTCGCTCATTAAGGAACTGCCACATCTAATCCTGCCACATTTAATTCCAATTTCTTCAATTAAAATTAAAATTGAATAAATAAATAAAATCTCCTAACTTAAACTTACGCTCCAAACTCAGTCCAAAAATTAAAATTAATAAATGACGCTCCGGTGCTCCAGCCTAAATTAAAATTGATAAATTTACTTATGAACATTTTTATGTTAAATTATGTAATGTTTAATTAGATTGGATTATGACAATTTGTTAAATTCTATAAATGAAAATTCGTTTTTGAAAAGTAGTTTTTGATTTCTTAGCTTGCTCATAATTCGCGACTCGCTCATTAACAACCCGCTTATTATCAACTCACTCATTAACTAAATGAGCCGAGCATGAGCATACCCCAACTCGCTCATTAATAAGTCCCGCTGGCCCGGGGGCCCAGGGGGGGGGCCTCACGGGGCATATGTGGCTAAAAGGCAAAATACGAACTCTCACAATTTTCAATGAGAACGCTGACCGTAGATGACGGTAACATTGTCGTTTGTTTATTCTTACCCCGTAAAGCTACAAGTATGTTGGAAAATTAGAATTGCTTGAATATAGGGCAACGCGAGAAAGTGAATACGCACTGGCACCAATTGGACCCCACTTCCAACAAAATCGAAGACTATTTAAAACACAATTAAAAGCTATTTAATAAGATGCAACGATTTCAAAATTCACAAGTGATATCGACGATACTGACAGCAAAGCTAAAAGCAAGTTTAATTCAAACGATGGCCAACCAAAAGAAAATCGATTGTCTATCTGTGCACGATTACCACCAGATGACCAACTGTCCAACTACGAGAAAGCAGAAACAAATTAATTAACGAGAAAATAAATTCAAACCAGTAAATTGTCGCTTTTCCTAATCCAGAAATATAAAATACTTCACAAAACATGTATATATAAAGGAAAAGTATCCTAGAAGGATTCAAGAAAAGTGCTACGCAAGCATGAAGCAAGATGCACCGTAGCACATAATTCACGGCTCGACGGGAGGCCTCAATTTTATCAACCTCCCAACTCTGTCTTTGTCCGTATTTTCTAGGTATCCCTTCAAAACAAGCAAAAGGAAAAAAAAAAATGATTCATGTTTAGAGTATAAGATGATAAAATATCGTACATATCCACGGCAATAAGAATATATGATAAAGCCCTGGAAATGGAGGGCAACATTGGTATATACATATAATCTTCAGGAATGCTAGAATGCCCCTTACATTATCCATTTGCTTCAGAAACTATCTAAATTACACCTTGATTCATTCTTCAAGAACAAATGCAAAGAGGGGACATTTTTTGGTTTCATCTCTCCCCAGGTCATTTTAGCCTGATATCTTATCATTTTCTGTACAGCCAGGAAAGTTATTTATTTTTGTCCCAAAGTATAACATTTTAGAAAGACAATAGGTAGATCAAGATGCTTTTGCATAAAAGATGGGAATAATAAACAAGATATTTGAGAAACCATCTCCTCCACAAATGCCTTGGTTCAATCAACTCTAAAAACTCTCTTTTAGTTCAATTGCACCCCTGAACTATTGATATTTGCGCAATCAAACCCTTCCATCAGTTAGCCAAGTAATCATGCTTTTGTCACAGCAATTTGATGAGCTGACTGCAGCGGGCCAACATTAACATTATGGAGAGTTCCATTACAGTGGGGTGGGTACCCTCTTTTCTTCTCACACAACTCTTCTTTTTTCCGAAACAAAACTCTCCCTCCCTCATGTGCCCTTAGAATGGAAATTACTGATTTTATTTTACATAAGAAAATGACTTTCCCATCAGAAAATTGAAACCAAACGCAGCTTTCACAAAAATAGGAATTAGAGAGGTCAATGGGGTTCAGAGATTTAAAGGAGGACCAACTTAGGTTGAGGGACAAGAACATTGAGATTACAATGAGATGAAAGTCATCAGAATGTGCAAAAGGTGCCAAGGTTAGTGAGGTCTCCAAGTAGTAGGTTATAGACTGGTAAATATTATTACACAAAAATACTACCATCCTCTTCAATTTTTCTCTTTTGGGTCAGCCGGCTAATCAATTCATTACTTTCACATTTAAAATGGTTTTAATAAGCACACAGGAAATTCAGGGATTCAATATCACCAACAAAATATATCAGGGCCAATTGAAGCATATGCTATAGTTGCTATCCTCGTCTACTTTTGGATGAATTGTGGGGTTAGCAAGGTTAGCAGCTAACCCAACATTTTGTTGGAATAGCAAAATAGCCGCTAACAAGAGAGAGAGAGAGAGAGAGAGAGAGCATAGGGAGTTGTGTTCAAACACGGAATAGAGTTCCGGGTTAGCGCTATTCTTGGGTTAGGGCTATTCCTCACCCATCCAAACGCGATAGTCTCTTGATGAGACAGAAAACAAAGGATGGACATACTAGCCAACTCTTGGTACTAGTTTACAAACTGATAGTGTATCTCTTTCAGCCAGAACTAAAATAGACAGAATAAACTGATGGCTGCTTATCTGAATCTCATACCCAGCCAGTGCATAAAGCCACCAAAACACATGCATGGAATAGTTTCTTACCTTCCAAACTATCTCATCAAGACATAAGCAGACCTTTCCATACCGATCAAGAAAGTGACGCTCAGTTAAAGGAGATTTACACACATCCTTCACCGCAGACGTAATTGCAAATATCACCTCAGCCACTTCAATCATATAAAGGTGAATAAGTACATTAATAGAGCAATAATAAAAAATTACTACATAGGAAAACAATAAAATAAGGTCATCGCAGAGAGGTTTTTGGGGCCAAAATATGAGAACTGCTGAAAAAGAGAGGTCCCCCGCATTATTTTTTGGAATATTTTACAGCACCTAAAGTTCACAACTTATGTTGGGTCATCAAGTTATCCAGTTTGTATCCTTTCGGTCCCTAACATTATTTTCTGGTGAAGTGCAAGGACTAGAATCCACATCATTGTCGATAATGATATAATTTTATCAAGACTGGTACAATTTTATCCATTCTTTTACTAAAAATAAGGTTAACGAACAAACTGGTTCAGACCAGAAAATTTTAAGGGCCAGAGTGGGACTTTCTACAGGGATCAAACAGGAAATCAGAGATGCTTCAGGAACCATTTGTGTACTTTGTTCTTCTGTTCTTACACAGTTGGGCACCAAATTTCTCCCTGTTATGTATGCTATAAAAGGATTCTAAATTCTGTGAAGTCATGAGATTTTCACTCATAAAGTACTTCATGTTTTAGTAGTTTTATTTAGTTTCAGTTTTGTGCCTGGATTTTGAAAAATTTCTAACTAGATATTATAATTTTTGTTTCTACTCTATACTGATAGAAATGGAAAAGAGAAATTCTCATAAGATAGTATACTAAGCACTTTGAACTTACAAGCAAGTTCATCATATTCATCTTTGCCAACAACATATATGCAAACATCTCCAAGTATGGTATATACAATATAGACGGACCTGCAAATTAAAAATATACACATATTTTATATGAATGAACGTAAAATGAAGTGATGCGAGGAACAGACCAATCACCAATTGGACCCAATCACAGTTTAAATTGTTATTCTGGAGTAATTTTGCACACCGTTGAAGTCTTAAAATCTTCATACGAATGGAAATGTGCAAGTACCATTAGGATCAGCAATGAACAAAAATACATTTTTAAGGGATAAGATCTGCATACTTGTGAGAAGCTACAAAAAGCTCTTCGTTTTTAGCCCCTTTGAGATTCTCAGTGCCTAATTTGACAAGGAAAGAGCGCCAGTGCAATCTCTCCTCAGCGGGAACTCCGTGGAATCTGCATCAAATTGACATCCTATTTCAATACTCCCATTTAACAATCCAATATTGATAACCAGTACCTGACCTCATTGATAGCAGTACAATTAAGTAACCCTTCTTTCTCTCACGTGGATCTGATATGTACATACAATTAGTTAAGATTTTAAAATTGAGCAATTCTATTTAGGAAGTTTACATGTTGACTTTATTATAGAAAATAACTACGGAAATTGCTCGATTTGGACATATTAGTAAAAACGAGATGGCGCGTCCAGATCTAACAAGCTAGAAGGGGGCCGAATCTTAAATAAAAGATAAGAAGAGAATAAACTGGGATGGAATTGCGTATTTGATCGTAAATTTGAACAAATGTTAGCGAATCTTAGAGGATGAAATAGCCAGATCAAAGAGAAACATTGGTCGAACAGAATTAAGGAAAAACACAAACCGCTCGATTAGAATGTTGCCGTCTGTGTTAGCAAAGAGCACCGCGAGTATCATCTTGCTCTTCTACTCTTCGCTCTCGCTCTCTCCTCTTCCTGTGCACGCGATTGGGACCCAACGACAAAACTACTTTCGCGGGATTAAATTTGGAGCTGCAATTGCACAAGACGAGGTCTCGAGTTCATACTTCGGGAAATGGCATCCTCTGCGGAGCTGTGCGGTTCTTTGAATCTGGACCGTTCATTTTGATCGGACGGATCAAATAAGATTGTAGCACGAATCTCAAAGAAAAATTAATACTGCCCCCTCCATCAAATCGTGCACTCACCGGCTGGAAATTAAATATAGACCGTTCGATCAAAACGAACGGTCTAGATTAAAAGAACCGCACAGCTCCGCAGAGGATGCGCTCTCTTCCATACTTCGGTGCGATCATAAACGAACATATCAGATCTACGGATGGGTATCAGTAGTAATGTTGATCCAGTCCATCGATCTCAGATCGTACGGATTGTATCTGGTTGAGTGGTAGTTCCTATTTCGTCAAGCACCACGTGGCATAACCCGGGCCGAGAGGGCCGAGAGAAGCCCATCCAGTGGAAGGGCCGCACGGGCCTTATTAAGAGTAATTGAGCATGTCAGAAATCGTAATTGAATCGGTGATCCAGTATTAGTGGCGATGTATTGTTAAAAACACGTTGTGGAAGATGAATTTTTTATTTTAAAGTGGAAATTATTTTGAGAGGTTGGCTATTCACAAAATTTTCCACGTTTACTAAAATCGGTGATTATAAAACTGATTTAATAAATGATAAAAAGATTTCAAAAAATATAAAATTTGGTCTCCAAGTACATTTTAACATAGAGATCAAATTTAATGGTTTAGATTAACCGTTTAAACTTTAGTAAAAAATAATTGGTTATACCATGACTTCAGAACAAACGTTTTGATATTAGTACAAAATAGAGACAAATTGAAAGTATTTTTGTGGAGACAGTAGTAACTAGTAACAATATTGACGAAAAGAGAGGTAAAATTCAAGAGATTAATATAGTAAGTTAGCAATTATGTACATAATTTCTGGTTTATTTTTATTTTTTATTGTTATCATTGTGTTAAATCTCTTAATGGGTCATTTTTCTGCTGATACGATCTCATGTGTGCTAAAAAAATATAAATATCGACATAATATTATAATATGGACTAAGGATGAGGTCGTAAAATAAATGTAAAATTGGGCCGTACGGGGTTGATCCGAATTCTGATCAATGTCCCACACATAGAGTTCTAAATTCGTGCCGTGCCGTGCCGTGTCGTGTCAAACACGGCTTGGCACGGCACGGCACGATTATTATTTTATTATTTTTACCGTGCCGTGCCGTGCCGTGCCAAAAATTGGAAGAGGTCGGCACGGCACGGTGAAGACACGGCACGTTTAGGCACGCCGTGCCTAAACGTGCCGTGTCTTAACCGTGCCGTGCCTAATCGTGACGTGCCTGTTCGTGCCGTGTTGCTTTGGCACGGCGTGCCTTATTCGTGTTGATCGTGCCGAAAATTTAAAAAATCCAAAAAATAAGAAAAAAAATTACAAAAATATAAAAATATGAAAAAAAATTCTCAAATTTTATAGATTGTGCATGCGCCAGCCAGATGCTCATTGCATTATGATTTCGAGTTTCC
>CAXKVW010001093.1:0-29351 GCA_964058825.1 Carex arenaria
GTAAATTTTATAATTTTTTGAATTTATTTAGCATTAAATCAAGCAGTCAAATGTATGAGAATCCCAGCTATTAAGGCCCAATTATTACACATGCGTAGTCTCATTGAAGGCCCATTTTAATTTAGAGAGATTTTTTTTTTTCGAGAAGAATTTAGAGAGATATTTGATGAATTACCTCAAAGGCCCATCTAACTATAAGAATTTAGCATATCAAGTATATATTTAAGATGTAATCCACCAGTATTTTGAATCTTGTTGCATCTTTTTCTTAATTTAGTGCCTCAGTATTAAATGCTTGCTATCTTTTTTGAGAATCCCAGCTAAATCAAAGTGCCGACAAAAAGATATACTGATTTAATTTGTTAGAAACAAATAATTAATGAAACCGAACAGATAAAAAAAAATACAAGGATATCACATTTAAATAATAATGACTCAACAACATAGACTAATACAACAACAATCTAAAAACTTAAAACTATCAACCCTCCTAAATCTAGGAAGGGTTGACATAAACTTCAAGAGACTCAGCTTGACAGTATCCTCCACTGTCTTCAAAATGGTTTGGAAAGACAAACTCCAATTCTGTCTTCCAAACCAGATCTACCTATTGAAATAACAAAAAATAATTCAAAAACAACTTTTTAATTGAAAAAGACAACAACAGAAACCATGAAACACATTCAAACCAGACCCAGAAAGACCTTGAACAAACGAGAAACACATCACCAATCCTCTTAACCACCATAGAAATCACTCATCAAAGCACGTACAGTCGTCTTCCGTGCCATCACCATTACTCCCAGACTCACCCATCTCTTTCACAAAAAATTCACCATTGTCACCGCGGAGAAGTACCTGAGTTGAAGGTCCTGCTTCTCTAATAGCCGGTGCTGTTGGTGCTGCGGGTACAATAGCAGCTGGTGCAGCAACAGGTCCCACTGTGCAGATCCTTCCATATACCTTGGAGATCAAGTCATCCAAGGCATATCCTGCGGCCCATAAGTCATATACAGAGACCTCAAAAAAATCACTTCCCAGGAAGCCCTCGTTAAGTATTACACGTACCTCGACCTTGTTGTCATCACTTTGACGTGTGGCCACCTTGTCCCTCAACTTGGCAACACGCTCCTGCATAAATGCCAAGTGGTTGGTCATTTTGCGGGTGCGCTCGAGCTGGGGAAGGCTATTAAATGTTCTAAGGATGCGCCTCGCATCATGTGGTTGCGGCCATACTTGGGGAGTGGCTTCTTCGGGGCTATAAATTATTCCGCACACATCAACACCGCATAAAACACCGAGCTCCTGGACCTTCTTTAATAGGCCACGGCGCCTTTTCTTTAGGGTGGTCCGACGTAAAGCATCATTGGAAATATATTGTAGCTTGACCTTATTTCTAGCCATTATTGCCTTTTATTCTTCTTTCTTTGCCTTGTTTTTCTTCTCTCTAAGAGGCTGGGCGTTTAGAGAAAGGTGTGAGTTTCTAGGAGAGGATAGTAACCTATTTATAGAGAAAAAAATTAGGGTATAGGAACAGGAAAAATGGGAAGAAAATATTTATTTTCAAAACAACCATAATCTTAATCCTAAAACTTCATATGTTGCACGGTTTTAGACTTGTTTCTGTTCCTGAAAACTTTGTTCCAATTTAATTATATTGTGGTCTTGTGGATATGTACAATGTACGCAATAATGGAAAAACTTTGCTGCATAATTGCACGGTGATATGGATATTAATGTAAAGTTCATATCTTTGATCTACTGCATGCATGAATCACCAAATCTTAGCTACAAGTTTTTTTTTTCGTTGAACTTTTTTTATTGGTTGGTTTATGCATTATTTTTAACATACTTGTCTACAATTTATCTCATTTTGATTTGATAATGCACCTGCATAGTGATCATTGGTTTTACTTTTACATCATAGTGTGGCTGTGTGGATTTCACTCAACATCCAAACTAGAGGAATACACTAATGGCATCATGTTGTTAAAATACTCATAAGATCTGTCAGAAGAATGTTAATATTACAATGTTGTCATAAATTAATTCACACACGGTATGAATATAGAACTTCTGGCACTTCAAACGTATAGTCGACATACAAATACGGCCATTAATTCTTCGAAAATCATATAGTAATTAAGTAAATTGAAAACATCATATAGTAATTAAGTCAATTGAAATAACATCCAAAATTACAAGCCACTCTAGTACGGACAAAAACAATATGGACCTTACAAAAATTGGTCCTTAAAAGAAATTTTCAATTTGGACTTTGAAATACAAGCCTATATATATGTAACATAGCATGCGCTATTTGCGCTACACACTACATGCTATATATAACGGACCGCTATTACCACTATAGCGGTCATCGCTGAAAGAATGCACATTTTTATCTAGCTTAACCTATAAGGTCCGAAAACATTATAGCGCGCTAATTAGAACACCATTTTTTTTTTATCATTTTTCCTAAATATGCAACGCATATATATGATTCGCGTGTAAATAATATTTCAACCTTTTGTAATTTGTTACCTTTGATTGTAATATTTAGAGAAACCAGATTGAATCAACATGTATAACCAGATGGGGGAAGTACTGATGAGATGGTAATATACTAACTAAGCAATTAACAGAAACAGAGAAAATTTCAGACTATGCATGTGGCATGTACAGCTTCATCAAGTCATTAATTCGTATTTCATCCAAATTTGGGAAGCATGCAGTACTAAATCTTTTTATTAAAGTGTATCGGTTGTCAATATTGTTTTGAACAGTTTCAAAGCAGGATGCTTATCATGATATCTAGATAAGACGTGAAAACTAATACAACCGAAATAATTAGTGATTATATTAGCAGGAATCAACTTTTGCTTTTTGCATTTTTTTTGCCAGAATCATCAGCACAAGTATGACACAATCACATGATCATTGAAAAATGAAAACCTTTTCAATTTTTCTACAGGGGTGTGAGATGAGAATATTGGTCTTTTACAAGAAAGAATATCGAAACGTGTAGTACCGGTTTGAACGAAATTTTCTAACTTAGATTGCACTATACTGGTTTAGTAGTACTTAACAACAGATCTAAAAAGTACATTTTGAAAAATTGAATTATCAGCTGTCATATGTGCTTTCCTAAGCTTGAATTTGATAAAATGTTTCGGTTCTTAACAGCTATATATATAGCATACTTCTAATAATGATGAATTTGGTTGTATGTACTGATCGCTGATCATCTGAACAATTTCAATATCAAAAAGTATTTTGGATAGCATCAGATTAGCAATATTCTCGGGTGCATCCAAGCATACCTACAAGTTATCAAAGAAAAAATGAAAACCAATCAAAATATATTTTTTGCTGCACTATACGCACGTATGTATGAAGTATGAACATCAAGTTATTTTGTTGTCTATATTGTTCTAATAATTATTTTATAATATACAGTGATATTTTTAAAAACATATATATTCTACTGGACTTGCTGATCAATATCCATTGATCTATTGTTATGCATCAATTTCAATTGATATTTGTTGCACAATTCAATCACCATTTGTTGAGTTTGCTTTTAAAAACAGCCAGAACAATTTGTTCTTTTTTCCTCAATTGTGAAGAAATATATTAATTCTATTGCAATTTCATTTCTGAACTTAGTCACAAATAACAAGAACAACATAGCATCAACAACTATATATATATATATATATAGAGAGTGTGGCTAAATTGCTTCCGGTAGCACTTCGACCGAAGTGCTACTGGGGTCATATCTTACTATTTGATGTTCAAACAACAAATTCAAACCGTTAGATGTTCAATCTATATTAAAATGTACTTGGAGACCAAATTTTACATTTTTTTTTAAATTTTTTTGCTATTTATTAAACTGGTTTGAAAACCGCTGTTTTCAATGCTCCAGAAATTTAATAAAAACAGCAGTTTTCAAACTAGCTTAATAAATAGCAAAAAAATTCCAAAAAAATATAAAATTTGGTCTCCAAGTACATTTTAATATAGATTGAACATCTAACGGTTTGGATTTGTTGTTTGAACATCAAATAGTAAGATATGACCCCAGTAGCACTTCGGTCGAAGTGCTACCGGAAGCAATTTAGCCATACTATATATATATATATATATATATATATATATATTATTTTTTAAAAAGAGGCATAACCCATTTCCATTGATATGAAAATATAATTACAGGAACCAAGAGTATTATAGCCTTTCTCAAAACACAAAACACCCCACTAAGCTGGATAACAACAGAACATATAAGCAAAGATAAGCATGCAAAGTAAACTAAACAGCCAAGCTTGAGATGTTGCTAGTTTCCAAAAAAACACCAAATTAGCAAGAACTTGGCCATATGCTAAAAAGTTAATCCTATGTTGGAGATATAAAAGGCTGGTAAGGTAAGTCTTCATTATGGCAGTGGCAGCACTGGTTCTTGGTATGGCATGATCTCCATAGGCATATACTGATCGAGAGGGATGAGATCGTCGTCCACCGGCATCCAATCTTCCACTACCTGCTGCACTGGCTGTTTGATGTTTCCTGCCCAATAACACAAAAGAGATTTAATTTGCAATATTAGAGATCTCGCTGATTTTACATAACACTGATTAAAACATCGATCATTACGGTGTTTCCACACGATCCAACAAACTGCACACAATACAACTAAGAACCCAATTCTCTCTGTTATTGGCATGGAGTCATGGACATAGCAAACATGATAAGCTTGAAAATATATATACATTTAGATATGTTCGATCTTAGTTTCACAATGAAAATTCTCTAAATATCTTGTATTTTGGTATATAAAAGACCTATGTTGCATCCCGAATCAAAATATTACATTTCCTTGCTTTAAAATACAGAAAACGGCGAAAAAACACTCAATGCGACCCGCACTCAGCACTTAGTCAAATCTGGGAGGTTCTGCGCAGAGAAGGGAGCAGACTGAGGGGAATGCGACCCGCACTCTGAACTTAGAAGATTTTTTGAAGAAAACATTCCAATGCGACCCGCACTGCGGTCAGTGCGGGCCGCACTCAACAAGAAGGAAGAAATACGACCCGCACTCAGGGTAATGCGGGCCGCACGCCAAAAATATATGCTCAACCAGATGCCAGATTGAGGGGAATGCGACCCGCACTGACTCCCAGTGCGGGCCGCACTGAGAACTTAGTCAAAATTTCAGAAAATTAGAAAATAGAAGAAGAAAAGAAATAACCATAATGCGACCCCAGTGCGGGCCGCACTCATAAGGCGCAGGAAGTTAAATAAGGAAACTAACCCCCAGTGCGACCCGCAGTCAGACTCAAAAATGCAGTTTCGCTATTTTTAGAAAGCCAGATCATGCCCGGTTGGCCAAGTTAGTGGTTCTAATTGTGGAGAACGTGTGGGACACTGCTTCCCACGTTTCTAGGGTGTATTCTAGGCTATAAAAGAAGGAAAATTCTACTCAACAAAGAATGAATCCATACTCTATCAACTCAATTCCATATTCCACATCTACTTAGAGCAAAAAGTGAGATT
The DNA here is from genome assembly GCA_964058825.1 of Carex arenaria. Classification (NCBI taxonomy): domain Eukaryota; kingdom Viridiplantae; phylum Streptophyta; class Magnoliopsida; order Poales; family Cyperaceae; genus Carex; species Carex arenaria. The sequence continues at coordinate 5,557 of CAXKVW010001093.1, forward strand.
AAGAGCTTAGACAAGGAGAAGAGGAGCAAAATTTTCAGAGCAATGAAGCAAGGCAAGAGATCTTCGTAGGAGTAAGGGTTGTAATTATTTCTTTTCCAATTTCTCTTTGTTTTAGCCGATTTGTAATGAATTTGTCTTGTAAGTTTTGCATCTCCATGAGATGCTAACTTCCTCTCTAGGGGTGTAGGTCTAATGCATGAACTTGTTTGATTCTATTCTATTTGGATCTTTGTTTTTATAATGATTGTTTGATTTGATTGTTAATTTCTGTGATTTATTCTTTGTTGATCTCATAATTTATACTTGAATTGTAGTTATCCCGCTTTATGTCTTTTAGACTTTAAGGTAGAATGGATCATATATGATAGTATCAATTATGTCGCAAAGTCATTAGAATTTAGGTTAAGAGTATACAAATCTTTTAATCTAAGCCGGAACTACAGGAATTAAGGTTAGGATTTAGGTTGAGACTCAACCGGTAAAACCAAAACCCTAAGTCGGGACATCTTGAATCAACTTAGAAATTGGTATGAGTTGCTTTGGCCAGCTAAACCATTAAGTACCAATATCTAAGGAGACGATAGACTAGCAAAGAACTTCATGGTCTAGATAAATATAATTATTTAGGCACGTTATTAATTCACGGAAGTGACCCTTTTTAACATATTAGGTTAGAAACCCCGTCATATCAAACATAAATTTAAACAAACCAAATAAATAGGATTAAACAAGGGATTGTAGACCGAAAGCCCCTAGATTCTCCAATCTTTGTCAAAACCCTAATTTTATTTTACTCTTCTTTCAATTTTGTTTAAACCTTCAACTCCTCAGGTATTGAACCCACCAATTTTAGAACTCTAGAAATTAAAACATTCTCAAACAAACATTTAAAACAAATAATTTCTGAATTTGAATCAATAGAGTTGAAACTAAAATCTCCCTTTCTCCCTTGGATCGATACCTTTTATATTACAAGGATAGGTTGTGCGCTTGCAATCGACCATTCTTTGAGTATTTAGGTTTATAAATTTAAAAGTGAAACGAGTACAAAAATATAGCCAAAATCCTATACACAAAATACTCATCAAAACAGTACTATATGATCAAAAGTATACCAATTAGACATGTAATCTTGACTCTTGCCTAACCAGAACCATATCCTTTGAGCTAACAGACAGTTTAGAAAAAAAAATGACTAATTGTTTCATTGACTGTACAAAACTGACAGGTTTGACTACCATTCCAACCTCGTATAACTAAATTATCCTTAGTAAGTATACTATTATGAGCTGTCAACCACATGAAAATTCGAAGCTTTGGTGGGACTGGAATGCACCACCAAACTAAAGACTGTCCTCTAGGTAAAATACCCCTAAAATTAAGAAATTCATACAAAGAATTTGTAGTAAACTTCCCTGTATTAGCCCATCTCCAAATTAGTTGGTCTTGCGTAGAGGTGAAAGAGCTAGTACTAATAAGGTTAAGAATTTCAGCCCATTCAATGAGATCATAGCTTTCTAATTGCCTCCTAAACCTAATTACCCTACCTTGAGAATAAATCACCTCTTGCAAAGAAACATTTTGATTGCAACAATGCTTAAATTAAATGGGATATTTTGAAGCAAGTGAACAGTTACCATCCCACAAATTTGTCCAAAATTTACAAGTAGAATGTGTACCAGGTGTGTATTGGACGCTAAGTGACCCTATGTTTTCTATTTTGGAAATGGCTTTCCAGAAAGGAGAGGAAAGTGAATGATGTTCAATGTATTGGAAAGTAAGAATGGTGTTCCAACTACTAGTATAAGAGAGATTCTTTAACTTCCACCACCATTTCAACAGTAGCGCAATGTTAATTTCATATAAATCTAAGACCCCCCATACCCCCCAAGTGTTTGGCAATACATATATTTTCCCAGGGGACTAGCACATATTTTTTCTTTTTTTCGGTGCCTTGCCACAAAAATCTACGTCTAATCTTATCAATTTTTTGTATCACCGTACAGGGAATCCTATAAACAGATAATGCATATAGAGGAATGGCTGATGAAACCGAATTTAATAATGTAATCCTACCTCCGATTGAGAGTAGCTGACTCTGCCAACTAGGTAATCTAGCTTCTACCTTATTGATTAAGAATTGCCAATCAGCAACAGCTAGCTTTTTATTGTGAAGTGGTAACCCTAAGTAAGTGATGGGGAATACCCCCCAAGTGCATCTAAATAAACTATTTAAAGGCGTATTGTTTGGATTGATGTTTAGTGGGTACATCTCTGTTTTATCGGAGTTCATTTTGATGCCGGAGAGTGCCTCAAAGGCCATCATTGCCCACCAAGCAGATTCAATATTCTCTTCTTGGGTAGCCAAGAATATAATCGTATCGTCCGCATAGTGACAATTGGTAATAGAATCATTATCCAAACAAGCTGGTCCTAATCCTCTAATTACTTGTGCTTTCCTACCTTTGTTCAAGATTTTACTTAACGTATCAGCAACCAGGATATAAAGGAAAGGTGACAAGGGGTCACCTTGCCTTACTCCTCTTTTACAATAAAAAAATTCAGTCAATTCACCGTTTATTGTAATACAAGATTGAGAGCTTTGGAGCCAGTGAGTCATCCATTCCAGCCATTTTTGTTCGAAATTTCTACTTTTGAGGACTTCCAAGGACTTTCAGGAGGTAATCCCAGTGTATCTTGTCATACGCTTTTTCAAAATCCACTTTGATTACAACTCCAGGTTGTTTGTTGACTTGGCAGGAATGTATAATTTCCTAACTAACTACCATGTTATCAAGAATGTATCTATTCTTAATAAACGCTGCTTGACTTTGATCTATCAACCTAGGTACAGGGGCGGAACCAAGGCTTGGGCCAGCCTGGGCCTTGGCCCCCCCCCCCCCCCCCCCCCCGTGGCCCAGAATGTATTCTTCATTATTTACATAAAAAATCCAAGTCCAAATAACCAGGGGGTAAATTAGGACCCCCCCTCGGCCCACAACATAGTAAATAGAACAATTTCTGCATGCACCAACAAAGTCCGTTAAAAGAACTCGTGGTTAATTCTAGAATGCTATTTTAACCACTTGAGTGAATTTGACAGTTTCACTGGATTTGGGTAAGAATCCAAGATCCAAAGTCCGTCAAAAGAAATTTGGGCCTCAGTTTTCGACCTCGGCCTTAACAAGAGACTCGGCTACCTAGAAGGATGTAAGACAATGGAGACGAACTTTGCCTCTGCCACTACAGATTTCTTTTTCTGCATGCATCTTCGACTGCAGTTCAGCCTCACTAGTTTTTATTCCTGGTTCCGCCACTGCCTAGGTATAACCCCCTCTAATCTAATTGTAAGTAGTTTGGATAAAATCTTAAAACAACAATTAACTAGGATTATAGGTCTAAATTTTTTAATAATAGTGGCATCTTTTTCCTTTGGGACCAAGCAAATACACGATTTGTTAATTTTATGGAGATCTAGGTTATTCTCATAAAAGTAATGTGTCAAAATCATCAAATCATGCTTAACTAGATCCCAAAAGTATTGATAAAACTGAAAAGTAAAGTCATCTGGTCCAGGGGCCCGTTAGGTTCAGAAGGAAAGACTGCAGTCTTTAATTATGTTTCTAAAAATGGTCTCTCAAGGTCCCACTGTTTAGAGGAAAGTAATTGATCATCTACATCCCAAAAATCAGAAGCTAAACTGGCATATTTAAAATCAGGAGTTCCTAATAGCTCTTTGTAATATGCAACTACGTGTGATTTAATATCTATCAGGTTAGTGTTAAGGTGACCATCTATTTCTAATGCATTAATTCTATTATGCATCAACAACTATATATATAACAAGTATATCACACAAATGTTGCAAAGTCATCTCTACCGTACATTTCATGGACTAGTGGTGGCCGGTGGCGACGGAATAGACGGGGTTTGGAGCCTTGGTACTGTTGTGGGGATAGCGGGAATATTTCTCAGGATAGATGGCAGGACCAGTCACGTGGCAAACTTCAATTAATTTGTAATTTCTTTGCATCATATTAATTTGTGTTTGTGTATTGTAATGTTAAACAGAGGAAAACACATTATTTGTATTGAGGTTTTCATCCACTGAGTATATTTCAGTGTATTATACAATAATGTAACATCAAAATTCTAAGAAAAATATATCATTGAATTGATAAATCAATGTTTTTTTTATATTATTTTGCACATCAAAATGTATCCATTTTCTTATTGAATTATTACAATCATATCTTGTGTTATTAACGTTGAATCCTGCTTCGAAAAGCAAATTATGTACTTGATGACTATCTCAAAAAGGTATGCATAGGAAGGATGAATGTAGATGAATTACTCCCAACCTTTAATAAAAAAACAGAATGTAATTGAATTGAAACGATTGAATTTAAACCTGCCGTTTTATCTGTGATATATACCCTAAGAGACAATGTATCCAAATCTCATCTCAAGCTGGAGATACATGATTGCTAAATATATATAATTGTTTCCCATAATAGTACGTGTGTTGTGCATGAATCAGAATTCAGGACTCTAGTACATTACCAGAACCAAATTCATCGTTATTAGAAGTATGCTAGCTGTCTAATTCTCTAATGTACAATGAATTGTATTTATATATTGTGTTTTGGCATTTACTCAATATATATGACAACTGTTAATTAAATTTTACTAGGTAATACTAAACCAGTACAGTACAGTCTAGGTTAGGACATTTTTTTCAAACCGCTGTTAATTTTATTTAAGTATGACAGATTTTGATATTTCGATATTCTTTTTTGAAAAAGGCCAATATTCTCAACTCACACCCTTGCAGGAAAAATCGACAAGGTTTTCGTTTTCAATGATCGTGCGATTTGTAATATTAGAGCTCACATTTCTGACTCAATTTTAAAATTGTCATACTTATAATGCTCGTGATTCTGACAAAAAAAATTCCAACAGATACACTTAAAAAGATTTAGTGCTTCCCAAATTTGGATGAAATACGAATAAATGACTAGAAGCAGAAGACATGCCACATGCATTGTCCCAATTTTTCTTTTTGTTGTTAATTGCTAATTAGTTAATATATATTACTAATTACCTTATCTCAGTATTCTCCCGTTTGATTATACATTCTGATTTAATGGTTTCTCTAAATTTTACAATCAAAGGTAACAAATTACGGAAGATTGAAATATTATATACGAATCATATATATATGCCTTGCATATTTAGAAAAAATGACCAAAAATTAATTACAAATTCAATGATCTACACTCTGCAAAATGTTTTTAATTTGTTGAGTTAACAAAAAGAGTTGAGGCTTTGCTTTAATACTTGGTCAACATAGCAAGTTCCCAACGTACGTCTTTTACATAGATAGTACGTTCTCACAATACTTTTAACCATACATAAAATGAAACAATTTACAACAAATAATAACATGCTTATTGCTATGTTCGTTCGTTAAATTAATGGCCGTATTTGCATGTCGTCTTAAGTTTTTTTTTTTTTTAAGGTTGAATATACGTGTGAAGTGCCAGAAGTCCTAGATTCATACGGGTTTGTGTTTAATTTATGACAATTCATTGTAAAATTAACATTTTTTTTTACAATCTTATGAGTATTTTTAATACAACATGATGTTATTAGTTATTCCTCTAGTTTAGATGTTGAGTAAAATCCACACTACGACGTAAAAGAATGACAACTATGCGGGTGCATTATCAAAGAATAATGAGATATAACAGGTTTCATTTTGAAGCCTTGATATCAATAAAGAAAATGAGGACCTTGATCCTTATTTTTCCTCAAAATAAAAAGAATAATCAGATAAATTAATTGTATAGATAAATATGTTAAAATTAATGCTAAACCAACCAATTAAACAGATTAACGAAAATAAAAATTATTGGAAGATTTGGTGATTCATGTAGGAGAGAGAAATGAAGTTTAAATACAACATTAATATCCATATATAATTATATATATATCACCTCGCATTTATGCAGCAAACCCTTTCCCTTAGTACGTACATTGTATATATCCATGATGTAATTAAGTTGGAACAAAAAGTTTTCCGGAAGAGAAACAAGGTGCGCCTACAAGTCTAAAACAGTGCAAGCTAGCTATGAAGTATAAGGATTAAGATTATGTTGTTTTGAATTATTTTTTTTTATACCCATGCATTTTTCCTGTTTTTCTCTCCCCTATACCCTACTTTTTTCTCTATAAATAGGTCACTATTCTCACCTAGAAACTCACACCTTTCTCTAAACGCCCAGCCTCTGAGAGGAAACCAAAAAAAAGCAAAGAAAGAAAAATAAAGGACAATAATGGCTAGAAATAAGGTCAAGCTACAACATATTTCTAATAATGCTCTACGTCGGGCCACCCTAAAGAAAAGGCTCCGCGGCCTATTAAAGAAGGTCGAGGAGCTCAGCGTGCTCTGTGGGGTTGATGCATGCGGAATAATTTATAGCCCCGGAGAAGCCGCTCCACAAGTATGGCCGCAACCACGGGATGCGAGACGCATCCTCAGAACATTTAATAGTCTGCCCGAAGTTGAGCGCACCCGCAAAATGGACAACCACTTGGCATTTATGCAGGAGCGGGTTGGCAAGTTGAGGGACAAGGTGGCCGAACGTGCAAGTAATGATCCCAAGCTTGAGGTAAGTGTAATAGTTAACGAGGGCTACTTGGGAAATGACTTCACTGAGGTCTCTGAATATAACTTGTGGGCCGCAGGCTATGCCTTGGATGACTTGATCACCAAGGTATTCGGAAGGATGTGCATGGTTAGAGGTGTGGCTATGGGACCTGTTTCTGCACCAGCTGCTGTTGCACCCGCAGCACCAACAGCACCGGCTTTTGCAGAAGTGGGACCTTCTACTCGGGCAATTCGCAGAAGTGAGGACAGTGGTTTTTCTGTGGAAGGGACGGGTGATTTTGGGTGTAGCAGTGATGACACTGAAGAGGACAGTGATGATGAGTGATTTGTGATTTTTATGTTGGAGGTGTATTGATATGATGTGTTTCTGGATCTGGTTTGGATGTCTTTTATAGTTTCTGTTGTCATTTCAATTCAAAATTTATTTTTATTTCAATAGGTAGATCTGGTTTGGAAGACTCTTGTAATTTGTCAATTTCCAAACCTTTTTATTGACCGTGGAGGATACTGTCTTGCTGAGTCTCATTAGTTTATGTCAACCTATCCTATATTTAGGAGGGTTCAAAATTTTAAGTTTTAGATAATTGTTGTATCCCTGTCAAGTTCCTACATGTTGGAGTTGATAGTTTAAGTGTTAGATTGTTCTTTTTGTTAGATTGTTGTATGGACTGGGATTACATCCCGTATGTGTTTCTTATCTTCTATCTGTTTTGTTTCTTCATTTTTTTACAACAAAATCATTATTCTTTTGTAGGCACTTAGATTTAGCTGGCAATTGTCAATACATATTGCATGTATTTAATACTGAGAGACACTAAATTAAGAAAAATATGCACAAGATTCAAAATACTGGTGGATTACATCTTAAATACTTGATGTATATGCTAAATTTTTGCTATGTGAAAGAGATTAAAAATTGAGGATCTATATATTGATTTTACAAAAGAACAAACATAAAATAAAAACACACTATGAGCACCGTTTTTGAATAAAATATCTATAATTGTAATACGCATCATGCTAGGTTCCAAAATGACAAAACTGCAACCATATATTATTGATTTTTTTTAAATAGAAATTATAACAAATTTCTTAATCAAACTAGCCAATCCAATGATAAAGTTACAAAAATAGTCAACACCGGATCCCCAATCCGGTGTAGCTAAAAAATAATATTACCGCCTACCGGGTACCCATACAATAAAAGTGTATTCTTAAGCTACACTGGATTGGGGATCCAGTGTAGGCTATTTTTGTAACTTTTTTCTTGAATTGGCTGGTTTGGTTAAGAAGTTTGTTATAATTTCCATTTAAAAAAAAATCTATATTATTACATGTAAATATCCATTGTTATAATAATCAACAATTTCCTCGGAAAAGGAGGCCATTTTTGCAAGATCTAAGAAACATGCAATATATAATAGCATAAAACATTACTTGAAAACCACCTTTGAGCACTCGTATAATTAACAAATTTACAAAACGTAACATGACAACTTTGTTATTTGTTGCCCTGACTCAGAAAATACAATTAAACCAAAAGAACATGTGATGTACTTCACAATGTTTGGGCCTTGCAATGCTTCAACATGATCAAACTGAATGCTAATGACTTAAATAAGTCAAAATCCATTATCAAAATAGTGCATTCGGTTTTTAAGATAACAGTTTTTCCATTTAGAGTTGAGATTGTTTATTATCAGAGTGAGAGCCGTCTGATCTACATTTAGATTTGTGTGCACTAGATTAACACAAATCTTAGAAATTTTGCATGAATCTTGATGCTGATTGAACAGCTGTGACCTAAAAACTATATATCAAATTCTCAAAAATCTGCAAACTTGACTATGAAAATGCAAAAGTGAACTGATTATTAATAAAAACCTAATTCAACACAAGATTTTTGGTCATTTTCAAAGTCAAAACATAGCATTTTTGTATAATTTTGGATCCTATCAAATACCCCAAGCTTGAATTTAATTGTATTCGTCCTTGAACAAACTCGAGGAATTCAAACTCAGCGTGTAGGCAGGTTTTAAACTAAGTCATACCTTAAACCTTGAGAAATTTGCTAAATTGTCTTAGATCTAGATTCACTATGAAAATGAAAATGTCTACTTAAATCGTAATTATTTGCAGATAAAAATTATATTCACCACAATTTGAGCTAATTTGGGGTATGTCAAACAATATAACCAAGATGATATGTCACATGAATATTCTCAAGACTAAAAATACCCATTTCACCCTTAGTTTATAAAATGATCCCTTCATCGATCAAACCCTAAAGTTTAGAACAAAGCAAGCTGACTAAGTGTGTTGGTGAAATACAACTTTGTAATCATAATGAAAAAATAAAAGTGAAATAAAAAATGTACAAATCTCACTCGATCCGGTTTTACCCTTCTAACGCATGAATACAAATACGAGGTAATACGTTCCAAATGCACTCAAGGATTTCACCGGGTCCTAAACCAAGTCGAGCGGGAGGACTATCAACCCTAATGACAACAAGTCTTGCGTAGGTGTCCGTACTTATTTTCCACATTCTCTTTTATTCCATTTTTTCTTTTTCTTTTTTCTATTTTTCTATTTTTCTATTTTTCTATTTTTCAAATTTTCTATTTTTTCTTTGTATTTTTCTGATTTTTATAAAACTTAAAAACTGAAAAAAAAAAAAATTGTTGTTACATGACATCTACATGAATACACATAATTTCAACTATTAAGATCTGTAATACCACGAAAATTTGAGTTATTATTATAATTATAAAACCCTTTCATATATATTAAAGATTATAAATCTTTTGGTAACATGTTTTATTTAAAATTATATTACTTCAAAAAAAAATGATATCGTCAAAATTGTTATTTCTTTTATTTTATTTCCTAAAATATTAATTTGGTCAAATTTTATTCCTATTATTATATGACCTTGTAATCGTTAATTTGCCATACTTAATTCTTTAAAATTTATTTGGAAATATGCTAACGTGACAATAGTCACGTGGCTCCATTCCTTAATTATCTCCTCTGATTTCTTAACAAGACACCCATGCTTTATGATAAATTTCTTATAAAATTAATATGAATTCTCCTCCTTAATTAATTAACCTAAACACTAAATAAAATTAAATAATTAGAAAGGAAACGATTCGTCTATGACAAACCCGCCCACGCTCATCGTAGACACCTTTTAATTAGCATCCATTTTAATTAGCGCCCCTTGCAGTTTCTCTCTGCCATCAATCATTTGCAAAAGTTTAAGAACACAAAGGCAAAGAGACAAAACAGAAGAAAACCGTAAAAAAAAATATAGGAAGGAAACGAGAGAAAAATAAAAGAGATGTACCCTGAAGATTCTGATTTCCACTGTGATTTTCTATCCGATTTGAATTCTGACTACGTGCATTGATTCTGAACTATCGTTGCAATCCGATTTGAAATTTAGAATATCTCACTATCAGGTAACCGGACTTCTCTATAATCTGTGTTTTTATTTTGTATGGTTGATTTGGATATTAGTATTGCATATTGAATTATGATGGCATATTTAACGGGATAGTGGGTCTGAGGTTGAAATTTGATATGTGATTGTAGCCTCCTGTTGTTGGATGGATTTTCCAGCGGGTTGGCGGCCTTCCAGTGTTGGATGGATTTCCCACTGGATTGACAGTTTAAGGAATTGTGTTATGTGGAAGTTGGAAATCGCCTGTGTGATGGGATTCCAACTATGTAAATATGATGTGACTTGTTTTACGGATAACCTAGACCGACGTGCTATCCTGGTTAAATATGTGTGCATAATTTTATGTGTATTTGTGTGTGGATTAATCCGGCCTATTTAAATGGTTGTTAAATTAAGCCAATTATAGAGAAGCACATCGTTAAATAACCGGTTACTGAGCTTTGTAGCTGACACCGTTTTGTTATTTTGTTTTCTTTTCTGTTGGCGACGTAGGTTGACGGGTCAAGAGAAGATGTGAAGATGCTTATATAATCACGCTCCGGATGGTAAAAATCTGGGATGTGACAAGATCAGTATATTCATGGTAGATGTAACACCAAAAATTATATTTCAGTTACTAGATAACATTGGATTAATAATTGATCAACCTGTTAAGATGCATTGTGATAAACAACTCGGTTAGGCACATTGCATCTAATTTGGTGTTGAACAAAATACATTGAAATTGATTGTCACTTCATACGAGAAAAAATACAATCAAAGGAGATTGAAACACCATGCATATAAGCAGCATGGATCAATTAACTGATATCTTGGCCAAAGTCTTGGATACCTCAAGTTTTCAAAATATTGTGCACAATTTGGGCTCTATAGAACTATATGATTCCAACTTGAGAGAGAGTGTTGGAAATAAAAATAACATACATGTTGGAGATACACTTTCTGGACCGAAATTTTTATTAATATAAAAAAATAATAAATTTAACAATCTATCCAAAAATAACAAAGAATTTAAGATCTACCCATACCGATGACAATGTCATCGGTTTCAAAAAATTAAATGATAGTAAAGTCATCGGTTTTATCCTCTGAAATCAATAATAAAGTCATCGGTTTCAAACAAACAATATGCCTAAAAAAAATTCTTGAGCTACGCGTGGCATCTTGCAAGGCACATGTGTTTCTTTATTATTTGTTGTCGTATTATATATGTACACTTCATGATAATTTAACATTTCAAATTCAATCCCAAGAGTTATCTTTTGATGCGGGGAGTGAGGGTCTGGGACCGATGACTTTGTCAAAGTCATTGGCTTCATTCTCTAAAATTAATGACAAAGTCATCAGTTCTGAGACTGATTGTTTTGTTATCGGTTATGGACATGCTAGAACCGATGACTTTGCTATTGGTTTTACTCTCTGAAACCGATGACAATATCATCGGTATAGGTAGATCTCGAATTCTTTGTTATTTTTGGATAGATTGTTAAATTTATTATTTTTTTGTATATTAATAAAAATTTCGGCTTTCTGGAGATGCATAGCACATCATTGAGAAACTTCTAGAATGCACCAAATTCTCAGTTACTATTTCTTCAGATATTATTTTTATTTTCTTTCTTTTACAGCCTAAGCTTAATTAGGACATATATCTTTTGTAATTAAATCTTTCCTTTATTCAATTCCAACGGCTATATGCCTGAAACTTGTATAAATAGAATAGCATTAGGGCATTGTAAATTATGAATCAATAATCAATATAAATTATTGAAATTCTTTTCATAAAAAATCTTCACATCCTCATACTTTTAATAGCTTGCCCGAGCTCAAGCGCACCCGCAAAATGACCAACCACTTGGCATTTATGCAGGAGCAGGTTAGCAAGTTGAGGGACGAGGTGGCCAGACGTCAAAGTGACGACGCAAAGCTCGAGGTACGTGTAATACTTTACGAAGGCTACTCAGGAAATGACTTTGCAGATCAGGTTTCTCCATATAACTTGTGGGCCGCAGGCTATGCCCTGGATGACTTGATCTGCAAGGTATTCAGAAGGATGTGCACAGTGAGCCTTCCTCCACAATCTCCGATTGCAGGTGCGGTTGGTGCGGTTGGTGCTGTTATGGGTAGAGGTGTGGCTGTGGAACCTATTGCTGCACCAGCAGCACCAACAGTACCGGCATTTGCACAAGCAGGACATTCTACTCAGCCAATTCGCAGCTGTGACACCTGTGAGTATTCTGTGGAAGAGATGAGTGATTTTGAGAGTATCAGTGATGGCACTGAAGACGACCGTGTTGATGAGTGATTTGTAATTTCTTTGGTGGCAAAGAGTATTGATGATGTACGTTTGTCGTTGGTTCTATGTGTTTTGGGATCTGGTTTGGATGTGTTTCTTGGTTTCTGTTATTGTCTTTTAAATTTAGAAGTTTTTGAATTTTTTTTATTTCAATAGGTAGATCTGGTTTGGAAGAAAGTAATTAGAGTTTGTCTTTCCAAAACATTTTGAAGACAGTGGAGGATACTGTCTTACAGAGTCTTGAATTTATGTCAATTTCCTATATTTAGGAGGGTTGATTAAGTTTTATATTGTTGCATCCATGTCAATTTCCTACATTGAGGAGGGTTGATAATTTTATGTTTTAGATTGTTATATTTTCTATTTTATTTCTTCTTCTTCTTTTCTTTTGATTAAAGGGCCTGGTAGACGGGCGGATCCAGGATTTTCGTCGGATTTAAATGGCTAACTGGATTTAAACCCATTAACTAATTTGATACACGATAAAAAAACAATGCTCTGACTTGTAATTTCTGATGCTCTAACTTATAATTCTAATTACAAATCAAGCATTCAGAGAAAGAAAAAAATTCAGGGGAGACAAAGTCAATTCAGACCGATAGATCTCTACACTAAAACTCATGTAGGTCCGCCCCCATAAACCCAGCCCCCACCGCCCCCCCCCCTCTTCCCCCGGGACCATGTAGGTCTGCCCCGTAGACCCAGTGCCACTGTACTAAGCCCGCTATTCTTAGTTTCTATCTATTTTGTTTCATCAATTTTTCCAACAAAATCAGTATATCTTTCTTTTGTCAGCACTTTGATTAATTTAGCTAAATTGTCAAGGCAGATTGCAAGTACTTAATACTGACACTAAATTATGAAAAAACGAACCAAGATTCAAAATACTGGTGGGCTACATCTTAAATACTTGGTATGCTAAATTTTTTGTAATTAAAAAGATTAAAATTGAGGCTCTATTTCCTTTGGGAAAAGGAAAAACAATTAAAAATAAAAGACAACATGAGCAGCATTTTTGAATAAAATATAATTAAAAAGTAATTGTTAAATGCATCATGCTAGGTTCCAAAATGGCAAAACTGCAACCAGATATTATTGTCAATTTCCATTTTTACAATAAATTATTTCCACAAAAGTCGAGGACCATTTTCATGATCTAAGAAACAATATATATACAATAGCATCAAACATTAAAGCCACTTTTCAGCACTCGTATCAAAATTTACAATACGTAGCAGACATTAATTAATACGTTGTTATTTATTTCGTTGAAAATACAAACCAAAAGAACATGTGATACGCTTCACACAGTTTTTGGGCCTTGCGCAATACTTCAACGAAATAAAAATGAATGCTAAATTACATCAAAACCCAAATTCATTATCAGAATTGGTTTGGTACTGCGAGGTCTCTGCATTCATTTTGATTCATTATCATTATTAATATTCATTATCAAAATGAACTCTTAAGGTAAGAGTTTTACTATTGTACACTTGCCAGTGTTTTACTATTAGAATGGGGAGCTATCTTCGGTCCGATGCCTGCCGTCCGATCTGCATCACAAGTCGTGCACACTAGATCCGCACAAATATTAAAGTTGTCCACAAGATTCTTGTTGATGCTCATCGAACGGTTGTGCCCTGACATCGGAACAAATTTGGTCCAAGGTAAAATGCAACAAATCATCAAGACCTTGGACCAGCGTACTCTGATTACACTACTACAGAATCCTTGAGAGACGTTCAATCGGAAGATATATATGCTAATAACATACCTGGAACCCATTAACTTAAGTCTGGTACCAATCTGGAACTTACTAAAACAAAGCAACCAGGACTGAACACCACAGTAAACGCTCTTATTAGTTATTACAAAGGGAGAGGGGAGTGTCCGATGCCCATCGGACCAAACTCGGTTCGATGGGTGGTTTCTACCATCCGATCCACTTCAAGATCTGTGCACATTACTTTAATATCCGTGCTCACAAATCTTGAAGTGGATCGGACGGTAGAAACCACCCATCGAACTGAGTTTGGTCCGATGGGCATCGGACACCCTCTTTCTCCTATTACAAAACAGACAACAATCTGATGTGGCAAATTCATAGCAGGCCTTTTGAAGACAGGCCCAAATTTTGCAGCTGTCTCAACTTGTAAACAGAAAGAAGAGAAAGAAAGAGAATCATGTATGCTCCAAATTCTTTTCTTATATGTTTATTGTTGTAATTACATGTTTGTATAGAGGTCCAAATTATTTTCTTGTATGCTCCAAATTCTTTCCTTTTAACGTATCTATAAAGACTACTTTCAGAGGTCCAATGTTGCTTGAGTGGTGTATGTGAACAGTATTTTTAAATTTTAAGCATTGACTTGCCCCAATTTTTATCATTTTCGCAATTGTGCATCAATGTAACCGAATTGAGCATCTATGTGTTAAGAGTTTTGTAACTATTGACATTGATACGTAGGATTTGTTAAATAATTATTTTTTTGACTGGTCTTTATTTTATGAAAATATATCATTTTGTACGAATTTTTTCTTCTTATGAATATATATATTCCAAATTAACTAGTCAAGCACAACTGAATTCTGCTTTATTTTATTGGCTAACCATTTCATAGTGTAGGATACTGGGACCCTAACACATTTTTTTTTTTTCGAAAAAAACAACGGCCAAATGTCCATTCATTATGAATTATTAATTATAAAGGTTGAGCTAGGTACAAACTAAACTGAAAATATTAAGCCCACTAAACAGTGTCTACCACATATATGGTTCAGTGGTATTGATCTCCAAAACAGCCCACACCTAGAACTCATAAAGATAAGATTTTGCAACTGGTATCAGTAACTGGTACTCAACTGCAAAACACACATAAAATACAAATACAAATAAACAAAAGATAACAACAAACAATAGGATACAGAAGTAGGAGGATTGATTTATTCCCACGTACTATTGCAAACAAAAAGTACACACCAGTAGTCTACATAACACCAATTAATCTCAGAATGAATATTGGTGATGATCATCTGTACTCGCACCCTGAGACTCCACCATAGTTACAAATTACAATTACCATTCTATCGGGGTGTAGAAGAACTGGATATCAAGCTCCACAATATTCCCATCACATCGTTCTTCATGCAACTTCTTGCGTATGACACCTTGTGCCATAGAGAACTCTCCGGTCCCTCCGACAATGGCCCACTCACCTCCAGTTACAACCATCCCCATCACCTGAAGCGTCGACCCCTTGTAGCAACTTTGATATGCCATGGAAGACAACATGTATAAGTTAGCTAGGAAGTTACACTATTGATTGTTCAAGGCACCATAAAAGTTGAATATAGAAAATTTCATCTGATTTTAATCAGTTCAAAATTTCTAACTTGCGTATGTACGTACCTACAGTCCTCGAACACAATGCTGAAAGAATTGTGCCAGTGCCAGTTCTGATGAGTGCCCATTCCAGCCTGGATATGCAGGCCCTGTGCATGTGCAATGACCTTCGAGTTGTGGTTGGGTCCGTCGTGCACGGGCCAATCGTGAACAACAACCGTACCGATTTTATTAGGAAGATTTGGGTGTACTATTTCCCTTGATCCGGATCCCTTAGATTGCGTGTGGTGCATGTACCAACGGAAGTGATGTTTCTTTTGCTGAGGTGCATTGCAAACAGGACATTAATTTATAAGATAAAATCTTTTGTTGTCAAAGAAAATTATACTACAAAATTAGCCTGCCACAATTCTAGAGCTATATTTTAGCTCTTAAACCTAATTAAACTATCATACATGGATGAAATTTATAAGATATATCCCACTAACTGTAAGACCAAACCAATTGTTCATTTATTGGTAATGAGATAATATATATACAAACTACAAAGACAAACAATAGTTCAAGTGTGTTAATACATAGATTTGGATATAGCAATGACATAATTATATCTAGCTAGTATATGTATCGAGCTGGCAATTCGCATTCCGGCCGATTAAACTCGCTTGTATATATGGTAAATTAAAAGAAAAGGAAATTGTGTACCAGTTTAGAGTACATACCATGGCTAAGAACAGTTGTTGTTGCCTAGGAGAAAATCTAGTTAATTAATTACTTTTCTGTATGTTGAGATCTATATGTAGAGGAGGCAAGTGCTACTTGTATATATAGTTCATTAGGACTAGACACTAGTCGAGTTTTATAACAACAACACATACATTCTGTTCACACGCATGCACAATATGTTCCTACGTACTGGTTGTATAATTGTAATGAAACTGTCTCATGTTCATACGGGTCCCCTAGAATTAATTATATATACCTAATTTGCCTGTACGTACATATCTTTAATTGAGGAAGCGTACGTTGCTCCGAGATAAATAGTTTAAAAATGACTTCTATTGACAAGTCAAGTCAAGTCAAGTGAAGATTAAATTATTATTTATTCATTCGACAACCAGGTAGCTGGGAGCTCCAAGTAGGCGCGTTTGCAATAATGAGTAGTTTACGTTGACAGGTTGATATCTATTAGAGTAAAATAATTGAATAAAAAGTTAAATAATTAAAAGAGGATAAAGAAAATAATATTGAATTTTTATGGGGATATTGGATATTATAGTGTTTTGATGGGTAAATTGTCTATTTTCACAGTTTGAATGTGTACAATGGAAATTTTCCCTAGAATCTATACAATTCGTTTTTTTTTTTTTTTTTACTTTGATGAGTTGTTATTAATTAATAAGCAACATGTTGTTTTTTATATGATAAGTGACGTAATGTGTTAATAACATATATCTTAAGTCAGTCAACATATTTCAAAAAGGGGATTTCACTTATACTCCTCAAAAACTTTAAAATTACGTATTCTCTCTCTAAATTTTAAAATTACATATTCCCCCTTTAAACTTCAAAAACTCGCATATTTACCCATTTATTGTTTTTGTAATAAAACTTATTCTATATTTATAAAATACCCATTTTACCCTTTATTAAAGTATAAAACGCCCCATCAAACTCAAATTTGAACATGAAGGGTTCATTTACCATCCGATCCGCACACATTGCAATAAGATATGTGCGTATTCACTTCAAGATTTGTGTTGATCTAGTGCGCACAGATCTTAAAGCAATTTTGACCCGCATGCATAGCATTAAGATCTCTGCACGTTGCTTCAATATTCGTGTGTGTTCGCTTTAAGATTCGTGCTAACCTAGCCCACACAGATCTTAAAGCAATTCGGACGGTAGAAAAACCTTTCAGATTCAAATTGGAGTCAGATGGATGTTTTATGCTTTTTAATAAGAGGGTAAAATGGATATTTTATGAATTTGAAATGTGTTTTAATATAAAATAAAATAAAATGTGCAATATGTGAATTTTTGAAATTTAGAGGGGGGAATACATAATTTCAAAATTTAGAGGGGAAAATATGTCATTTTGAAGTTTTTCAGGGCTCTACGTGAAATTCCCCCTTTCAAAACAATTTTTTTTTTATATAAAAGTTGCTTAAGTACCTTCCTCTTCTTTTTAGATAAATCATAAAAGTTAAAGAATGGTAATATTGCAGTTCTTTTACTTTTATGATTTATCTAAAAGGAATCTAAGTCAATTCTTTTATAAAAAAATTAAACTGATGTAATCGTCTGCCTAACCTCCTCATCAGAAAATAATGTTATATTTTTCATTTCATACGGACAGCACTTGCTAAATAATTTGTGGTTAATACTCACTAAGGTGTGATTTTTCAGAAGGGTATAAAATAAGATAGTAATTTTATATACTGTTGTATTTTGCGAATACTTTGAGGTGTATATTGGTTTCCTAGCTACCTAGAATAGGATTTAAGCAAGGCAATTTTGTAATTCAATTCTGGAAATCTTACGAAATTTTTATATATTGAGTTGATATATTTACCTGTATAAGTTGCAATAGTAAATGTAAAATCTGATTAGCTAGGGTTCCTATTCAACATTGCTATAGATACAAAGAGCATAACGTAATGTAATCCTTACGTAATCAATAAACTCAACAATATGTTCCTACGTGGTTGTATAATTATTGTAATGAAACTGTCACATGTTCATATGCACGGGTCCCCTAGAATTAATTAGAGCAAAGCTAGAGTGTGATGTGCTCACCAAGAGAGTTGGGTGAGAACAACTCCAAAAATATATCAGATTAACTTCAAATGACGAATCCAAACCGTTGAAATCTATATATTTCATAAGTGATGCATCTACATACAAAATTTTGAAAATTTCGAATTCATTTGCTACGAGGTCAAGCAGTCAAAGAAATGATGAAAAATGAATATATAAAACAACTTATAAAATAACTTATTAAAATATTTATTACTTTGACCGCTTGACCTTGTAGCAAATTAATTCAAAACTTTCAAAATTTTACATGTACATGCATCACTTATGAAGTACATGAATTTCAACGGTTTAAATTCATCATTAGAAATCGATCCGATATACTTTTGAAGTTGTGCTCACCAAACCTTCTTGGTGAGCACATCACACCCTAGATCTACTCAATTAATTATATATATACTTAATTTGCCTGTACATATCTTTAATTGAGGAAGCGTTGCACCGATATAAATAGTTTAAAAATGACTTCTATATATTGACAACACCTGTACTGGTTTTTCTTAATTAATTAAATAGCTATACAATTACTATATTCAGACTAGCTACTCAATGAAACAAACACTGAAAACTAATTTAAATATTTCATATTTTACTGAATATTTTAATAAAAAGTAAAATACAACATATGCTTATTGTCTAATAATAACCATTTAATTTGATTAAAGGAGGAAGAATTAATCCTATATGCTTTGCAAATTATAACACGAAACGTTTAGATAACTTTCAATTTTTGTTTTGTCAATATGGAGTCTGCATCTAGGTGTGAATCATGGTAGTAGCAACTAGCAAGTCAGGTCAAGATTAAATTATATATTATTTATTCATTCCACAACCAGGTAGCTTGGGGGGGGGGGGGGGGGGGGGGGGGGGTGTCCGATGCCATCGAACCAAACTCGGTTCGATGGATGGTTTCTACTGTCTTATCCACTTCAAAATTTGTATGCATTACGTTAATATCCATGCTGTTTGCTTTAATATTCATGCGCACAGATTTTGAAGTGAATTGGACAGTAGAAACCACCCATCGAACCGAGTTTGATCCGATGGGCATCGGACACCCCCTCTCTCCCGTAGCTGGGAGCTCCAAGTGAGCGCGTTTGCAATAATAAATTTACGTTGACTGTATGTTAGTTTTTAGAATATATACAATTAGCTTTATCTTTTCTAAATATTTATCTGAATCTTGCCACTCCATTTTCTTTATGTCACACAACAACATTAGAAAATTTGTAATATGGTTGTCACTAATTATGTGGTCTTTTTTTGCAGTTTCGCACTCGGCTCCGCGTCTATCTTCATAAGTATAAATACTTGGAAAATAATATATTAATACTTTGATACATAAACTTGATATGATCATCCCTTTTAATTCTAGTTTCCAAATGGTTCCTGCGTCAACCTTCCTTAATGAAGTAGTGGGGATAGTTTTGTGGGAAATTCTATATCTAGGTAAACTAGGTTGGTTTATCCAGTCCCGTGAGAAGGGACAATTTATCTGCATCAACGTTTCCTCAATCGTCTCCGCATCAACTTTCTTTTAACTAAAATAGTTACATTCATAGAAATAAATACTTCAATACATAGATACAGGGGTGGAACCAAGATAGGGGCCAGCCTAGGCCCTGGCCCCCTCTTGGCCCAGAAAATATACAGAAATTTTTCAGAAAATATACATAATTTTTTTTTGCTTATGAGCCCTTGGCACCTCTAAATTATTTATGGGCCCTTGGCATCCCCTAAATTTTTTTTGCTTATGGGTTCTAAATTATTTATGGCCCTTTTAGTTTTCATTCCTGGTTCCGCCACTGCATAGATATAACTACATACAAATAAGATTTAATTGGTTAATCGTTAATAACATATATCTTGAAGTCAGTCAACAAAATTATTTTATATTAGTGGTTATCGTTAATTAGTAACTTGTCCAATTTTTTGTCGGAGGTTGATCTACATTAATTCCTATGTGTTTCTATTAGAATTTTAGATTGAATTGAAAAATAAATGATTTATTGATTGAATTAAACATTATATTGTTTGCAAAGATTTATATAGGCTAATAAGTCATTATGATATATTTTCTAATTATTCTGCTGGCCGTTAGGCTTGCCTATTACACAAAATTCCAATCCAACAAATTTATCATGCATGGCACTATTAGAATCTGGATTATACGCGTGCGTATCTACTCGCATCGCCTAGTTTGTTAACCACTGACGATTATTCATAATTTTTGTCGTGATTACTGAGATTGTTAACTACATCGCTTATGTGATGCCTTTGCTTATGCACGGAAAATATCTAGATAAGGACGCAAATGTACTGAAGCGCACTCATGCATAAGTATGAGCAAAATCATTGTTTAACAAGGGATCATACAAATACAATATGAGCAACAAATGCATTCACACACACATACAAATCATATAAGAAAACGAAGACAAACCCTACCTCATAACGATATATATATATATTACAAAAAAAAAAAAAAAAATCATAAAACCCGAATCAAGTGACTTCCAAAGGATCAAGCAAGATTTAGATAACTAAGCAGAAGTACGGTGTCCTTTTTCAATTTCCAACAAAATAAACAAGCATACAGAGCAGAGGCGGACCTACTATAAAAGAATAGAGTCAATTAATTGACACTCATTTTTTTTTTTACAAAAACTAGTATTAAAAATATATTTCTCTTATATAAATTATAGTAAAATACTAGAGGTATAAGAAATTGATCCCTGTATTTTTTGCGAAATTTTATACTATTGTTCTCCATTCTTTATAAAAAAAAAATTGTGTATAATTTGAGAGATTTATAGCATTTTATAATATTTTTAATTAAAAAAATTAAAAAATCACATGTAATACTTCTTATTTTATATTATTTCTCTCACTTACCATTCTCATTATTTTTTTAATCTTTATTTCATGAATTCTTGCCTCCGTCTCTGCATACAAGCCTCAAGAGAGACTAATTTTTTTTTTTCCAGAAACCCAACAAACTAGCAAAAGACCTCGTCCCGGCCTTACTCCCTGCACCCCAGTACACCTCGAGAGAATCGGCACAAGAAAGAGAGAGAGGGAGAGAGAGTGTGTTTTCTAGGGGTGGTCGCAAGGGAGGAACTTAGGCTCTTTAAAGAGTGGAATAGTAGAGATGCCACAAGAGCAAATCCGCAGAGTAGATGACATATACCGATGTGGAGGAGAGAGTGAGGGCGACAGAATGGAGGTTAGTCAGAGGAGAGAGAGAGAAGAGCGAAGGCAAGGAAGAAGAAAAAGAATCATTTCCTGAGGAAACATAAACTTTGAGTTTATATACGGACAGTTCGATATGTTTTGGCACAAACTTTAAAGGAATCTTGTGCATTCAGCTTCAGACCAGATTGACTAATTCTAATCGGATGGTTCGTATATAAACTCATATATTATGTTACCTTTGAGGATGCGGACTCAATTATTTTTTTGAAAATCTTCCTAGAAGCTATGAAATTGTGAGTACAACAGTACATATTTCATAGAAGCTATCGAACTCTCAATCTTTGAATACAACAATCCTATGACTTTTTTCTAGCCAACTGAAGATGTGGACTCAAATTAAAATATTTCTTCTCTCCATAAATTTCTTAAGCCTACTGATCAGGTATGAATTAAATTTTATATCTCGGCCCAAGATCAAAGTGCAGCCCATATTTCATACATTCAAAGTTTCTTTTTATGGGCAGAGACCGTAGGCCCAATTCCGAGGTCTATTTTATTTTCCTTCTATTTTTAATTTTAATCCTTCCGACAAGAATGAGTACGGAATTTTCTACCAGAGACATTAAAAGTTGCCGAATTATTAAGTACACACACTCAGGAATAAACCGTACCATTACAACGGCAGAACACTGGTACAGACTGGTACCAGTGAAAAGAGTAATAGAGAGGATTACAAACAAGTCTCATGCACGAATCATTAAAATCTTTTATAATTTCTTTAAAAAAAAATGTTACTAACGGGTTCAGGAGTTGCTCTCACCCGATATAAAATGTAAATCATTACACCAACAAGTTATGTTTGATGCAAGATTTGTGTTTGGTACATGATCAAAATTATAAGCAAGGTTGTATTGAATGTTTGAAACCATGCTTGTATGATATTCTTCTAATTGAATTTAAACTCCAAACTTTCATCCGACATACGTTCAATCTGATAGATCTGTCTCAATGAAATTGGTTCTATCAATAAAGCTAATTCTTATGTAGTCGTCCGAGACGAGAATATATATCACCTGAGGTAAATAAAATTTTGAGTTTAGATCCGGAGCATGTGATCTTCTGAAAGCAAACACTAGAAAGACACATCCCTGATGTGTGACTTAAAAGAATCAAAGCTCACAACTGAAATTGGGGACATTATTAATTAGTTTGCTGAGTACTTTGTTATTGATACAAAGAAGTAAAGGATAATATAATAAAAGAATGGAAAGAAGAATACTAATTAGTTATGGATAAAAGTTTCTTTGCAGTAAAAGAACTTGGTGACACAGCATAAGCAGATGAAAATGATGACAACAAGAAAATGAATAAAGTTGATGTCCTTGAATCTAAACCATGTATTACTTATTACAACCATCCAAAGAGGTAGTATTAAGAATTGTCCCCTGCCGACAGAGCAATTTAGGAAATTACCAAAAAAAAAAAATGAAATCAGCAGTACCAAAATATCTAAATTCATGTTTTTAATGCCAAGATACAATACATTGTTTCTAGTGAATGTGAAAATACAATTCATTGTATATTAGAAAATCAGACAGATCAATGTTAATGGCTGTCAGTGCTATTTGTTGGTGTATCTGAAAAATCAGAAATTCTATCTGTTTTGATAATAAAAATGTACTTACTATTAGACAAATGCTTATGCTAATATGTGCTTTGTTGGATTATTGGTTATGCAATAAAAAGAGACATGTGATACATTTTGCACACTCTTGGATCCCTGAAGACATGGATATGGTACCCCTTCAATCTATTTCCCCTCCTCCAGCTATTGAGATGCCTCCCGGTACCACTGTACCTTTGGTACCAGCCCAGTTCGCAAACTGAGGCTTGTCACTGCTCTCCTGATACCACTTCTTTGGTACCAGTACTACTTGACAAAGTCCTCTACTATCCATGCTTGATAATTGATATCTACTTTGACTTAGTTGCTTGTTATGAC
>CAXKVW010001094.1:7500-10000 GCA_964058825.1 Carex arenaria
CTCTGCCCCCAACCCGTCGGGACTTCGTACACTGCGTTGTGTGTACGCGTGGCTGCATATGCCATATGCTTCGGGGCAGGGCGCGCCACGCAAAGACGCCCTGCCCCCAACCCGTCGGGGACTTCGTACACTGCGTTGTGTGTACGCGTGGCTGCATATGCATATGCTTCGGGGCAGGGCGCGCCACGCAAAGACGCCCTGCCCCCAACCCGTCGGGACTTCGTACACTGCGTTGTGTGTACGCGTGGCTGCATATGCATATGCTTCGGGGCAGGGGCGCGCCACGCAAAGACGCCCTGCCCCCAACCGTCGGGACTTCGTACACTGCGTTGTGTGTACGCGTGGCTGCATATCCATATGCTTCCGGGCAGGGGCGCGCCACGCAAAGACGCCCTGCCCCCAACCCGTCGGGACTTCGTACACTGCGTTGTGTGTACGCGTGGCTGCATATGCATATGCTTCGGGGCAGGGCGCGCCACGCAAAGACGCCCTGCCCCCAACCCGTCGGGACTTCGTACACTGCGTTGTGTGTACGCGTGGCTGCATATGCATATGCTTCCGGGCAGGGCGCGCCACGCAAAGACGCCCTGCCCCCAACCGTCGGGACTTCGTACACTGCATTGTTTCTACGCGTGGCTGCATATGCATATGCTTCCGGGCAGGGCTCGCCACGCAAAGACGCCCTGCCCCCAACCTGTCGGGACTTCGTACACTGCGTTGTGTGTACGCGTGGCTGCATATGCATATGCTTCCGAGCAGGCGCGCCACGCAAAGACGCCCTGCCCCCAACCATTCGGGGACTTTCGGTTACTTCGGGCCATTTTTCGGCTGCTTCGGGCCATTTTTCGGCTGCTTCGGGACATTTTTCGGCTGCTTGCGGGCCATTTTTCGGCTACTTCGGCTACATTTTGGCTACTTCAGGCTACATTTCGGCTACTTCGGGGACTTTCGGCTATATTCGGGCATTTTTTGGCTACGTCAGGGACTTTCGGCTACTTCGGGCCATTTTTTCGGCTACTTCGGCTACATTTCGGCTACTTCGGGCTACATTTCAGCTACTTCGGGTACTTTCAGCTACTTCGGGCCATTTTTCGGCTACCTCGGGCAATTTTTCAGCTACTTCGGCCACTTTTCGGCTACTTCGGGTCCTTTTTCGCTACTTCGGGCACTTTCGGCTACTTCGGGCCATTTTTCAGCTATCTCAGGCAATTTTTCGGCTACTTCGGGCACCTATCGGCTACTTCGGGCACTTTTCGGCTACTTTCGGCTACTTCGGGTCATTTTTCGGCTACTTCGGGGTCATTTTTCGTCTACTTCGGGCCATGTACACTCCCGTGCGTGTACCTCAGGGGCCATGTACACCACCCGGCCTGCACATGGAGGGGCACCCTTTCCGAAAATCCTTGCCCCCTAATAGGGAATATGCATTTTGGGTCTCCAGCCACGCCCAGGGTTACCACCCCCTGGAAATCCCCCAGGTTTCCCCCCCATTTTACTTAGAAGTGCTAACGCTAAGGGCGCTACTGCACCAACGCTACTTCGGGCCATTTTTCGGCTACTTCGGGGCCATTTTTCGGCTACTTCGGGCCATTTTTCGGCTACTTCGGGCTACTTTTCAGCTACTTCGGGCCATTGTCCGGCTACTTCGGGCACTTTCGGCTACTTCGGGTCATTTTTCGGGCTACTTCGGGACATTTTTCGGTACTTACTGGCGAACTTTTCGGCTACTTCGAGGCACTTTTCGGATACTTCAGGCTACTTTTGGCTACTTCGGGATACTTTCAGGCTACTTCGGGCATTTTCCGGCTACTTCGGGCACTTTCCGCTACTTCGGGTCATTTTTCGGCTACTTCTGGCCAATTTTCGGCTACTTCGGGCCATTTTCGGCTACTTCGGGCCTTTTTTCGGCTACTTCGACTACATTTTGGCTACTTCGGGCTACATTTGGGCTACTTCGGCTACATTTGGGCTACTTCGGCTACATTTTAGCTACTTCGGGGTACATTTCAGCTAATTCGGGGCCATTTTTCGGCTACTTCGGGCAATTTTCGGCTACTTCGGGCCAATTTTCGGCTACTACGGCTACATTTCGGCTACTTCGGGACTACATTTCGGCTACTTCGGGCACTTTCACGTACGTCAAGTCATTTTTCGGCTACTTCGGGCATCTTTCGGCTACTTCGGGCCATTTTTTCGGCTACTTCGGGCAATTTTCGGCTACTTCGGGCAATTTTCTGCTACTTCGGTCCATTTTTTTGGCTACTTCGGGCCATTTTCCGTCTACTACGGGCACTTTCGGCTACTTCGGGTCATTTTTCGGCTACTTCGGGTCATTTTTCGGCTACTTCGGGCACTTTTCGGCTATTTCGGGCCATTTTTCGGCTACTTCAGGCCACCTTTCGGCTACTTCGGGCCATTTTCCGGCTACTTCGGGCACTTTCAGCTACTTCGGGCCATTTTTCGGCTACTTCGGCTACATTTGGGCTACTTCGGCTACATT
>CAXKVW010001095.1:0-28750 GCA_964058825.1 Carex arenaria
GTTTAATTGTTATTTTGTTTTAAATGTTGGTTATTTTGAAATTATTGTCCGTTTGTTAGATCAAAATTTTGATATATCGTTTGTTTGATATGTCATTTGTCAACGAATAAATAATGATGTAATGAACAAAATAAATAAATACTGTGGAGTCCTATTATTTTGACATTAGTTTCATATGACACCAATTCCAAAATTCATTGGATAGAATTTAAACGAGTAATCCAAATCGTTCAAACCGATTTACTTCATGAGTGATGTGTTGGAATGGGCGTTTCAAATTAACTTAAAAAGGTATACATTTGACCACTTGACTTGATACTAAATAAATTTGAAAAAAAATATAAATTTGGCATGTAAATGCACAACTAATTAAGTAGATCGGTTTAAACAGTTTGGATTCACCGTTTGAAGTTGATTCGATAGATTTTGGAGTTCGTGTTATATAGACTGAAATGACACTGATGTCATGCTAGTCGGACTGAATACTGTGGTATATCCAAAATAAAATTTATTGACAAACGACATTTCAAACACACGATATATTCAAAATTTTGATCCAACAAATAAACGATATTTCCAAAATAACCAATATTGAATTGGTGAACCCAAAATCCATTCAATTGGCGGACCCATTGAATTGACGGACCAGATATACATGAATTTTTTTGAAATAGTTTATTTTTTTTAATATGGTATAAATTAAAATTTCGGTGTAAATTCGCACCACACGGAGACACGGTTTTCCAATAACGGGTCAACGTTGATGTTAACGCCTCTTGATCTTTTGGTACATAAATTATCATCCACATTATTTTTTCATCAAATAATTTTATTTTTATCAAGATATCTTTCACGAGAATACTCCTGTGAATTTCATGTACCGTTGTAACGTTAGTTTCGGTCAAGACTCATATAAGTCATAACACGCGGCAATCAATAAATGTGGCTTTACCTAAAATATAAGAATTGATTTTATACTCAATCTTAAAATATTGAAATAAATAAATACCCTTTATTTTGTAGAGCAAATCAAATCCTTTGTGGCACAGTGTGCCGAGTCACTGACAAATTTATAACGCGAAATTAAACGAAGCATCTACATGCATGAAATTAGTGATTTCAAAAGCACTGCAGCCATGTAATTAATTTTGATTATTCTTAGCTTTTAGAAATTGAAAAAGAAATTATATACATCTCAAGAATTAATTTTTAAGATGAATGTGTGTATAGATTTAATTTATTTGGCAACATGGCGTTTTGAAAGCAATTTCATTAAAATAAATCTTTATGT
The DNA here is from genome assembly GCA_964058825.1 of Carex arenaria. Classification (NCBI taxonomy): domain Eukaryota; kingdom Viridiplantae; phylum Streptophyta; class Magnoliopsida; order Poales; family Cyperaceae; genus Carex; species Carex arenaria. The sequence goes on from CAXKVW010001095.1 coordinate 1,292, forward strand.
TTATAAAGTTATCATACATACCTAAAATTACGAACTAAATTGACACATTTAAAATTGGAATTGAAATTACCAATGTAGAATTTTATGTCAGTAACTCGTTACACAGTGCAGGAAATTCATTCGGCCACACTTAATCTCGCCATTTTAACATTTTCCGAGTGAGAGTGCGTAAGCGTTTCCCTGAGATATCTCGTATTTTGCGGGACCGACGTGTCCGTCACCTACTCGGAGATAGCGCGGGGGCCAGTATTATTTGAGCTTTGAGATTCGTGTAGAACCTATTTGAACGATGGAGATTTTTCAAAAAGTCACGCAAAATATGATCAGAGGATGCGAATTCGAGTGAGAGAGAGAGACGGCGACTGAGAAGGAATTCGTATTCTCGGAGATATCTCAAACTTTGCGTGACTTTTTGGAACATCTCAATCATTTAAATACGTGCTGCACGAATTTCAAAGCTCAAATAATACTTGCCCCCTACGTTGCCCCGAATAGACACCGGACACGTCGGTCACGCAAAAATTGAGATATCTCAGAGGATACGAATCTCAAAGCTCAAATAATACTTGCCCCCTACGTTGCCCCGAATAGGCACCGGACACGTCGGTCACGCAAAAATTGAGATATCTCAGAGGATACGCACTCGCTGAGAAGGCGCAGTAGCAAGGGATCAGGTCCAAGCGCGTGAGACTCATCCTATTCAGAAATATCAAGGAAACGAAGACAAAGGGAGCTTAATCCAGTGCAATACATGACCATATAGAATGAGATCTAAGTCGTCCGCTTTAATTTGACACGAGTATTAAAGCAAATCCTCTATTATTCTATCCGCTGCGATACTACTCAGCACTCAGGGGCGGACCTGGAATTTTTATCAAGGGAGGCAAAAAAATATCAAATCGGATTTAAACATATTAACTAATTAAGTACTCGATAAAAAAATACTTTAATTTATACTTTGTAATGTTGTGACTTGTAATTTATGATGTTTTAATCTATAACTTTAATTATTAATAATAATTCAAAAATTGTATTTGATTAGCACAAAATAAATTGTCTTTTACTGATAGTTTTATACCTTTTCTTGCTAGCATTGATTCTTCTATAATTTCACGTACTACTTATTTGTGTAAAATTAAACAGGATGATGCTTTCTTTAAACTAACTTTAATCTTGTCTATGGATGTCTCTCTTGACTCAGGTAGACAGTTTGATAGTACTGTCTGATTCAGATACCCCCCATGGGGGAAATTACCTGCAGGTGTCAGGGGCCGCTCAAGAACTTGGGTCAGAGGATTCAGATCTGTCAGCATATCTGAGAGACATGGCTAACTCAGCTGATTTGAATGTTAATATGCCTTCCTCTGACTCAACCTCTATATCACCCTCTTTTTCTTATTCTCCCAGCTCAGCTTTATTTATGGAGGATTCTTGTTCCTCTTGTTCGGGATACTAATCCTAGTGCTCCTATTAAGCTTTACCTATTTTGTTTTCTGTTATGTTTTACTTTGTGTACTTTAACAATTCTGCTTGTTATATGCACTTTAGCTAGTTACTGGTTCCTCCCTGTTATAGCTCTATGTGTAGTTTTTGGTTTTTACTGTAGTGGCTATTGCTTACAATGGAGTAGGTTTCCATTAATTATTGTAAGAACTCTTGTTTCAATATGAAATAGATGGGGTTACCACTTTATCAAATATATATATATATATATATATAGAGGAGGGATCCAATTACACCATTTTTTTTGACACATCATGACATTGTTTTTTTTATAGTTTAATTTTGCGATTTCAAAATCCAAATAGTGGATCCAAACCGTTCAACATGATTGATATACTAAAATATGCTTGGAGATCAAATTTTATATTTTTTTGAATTTTTTTAGTATTTATTAAGATGGTTACAAAATCGATGTTTTTCAATGGTCTGGAAACAACGATTTTGTAACTATCTTAATAAATAGTAAAAAAATTCAAAAAAATGTAAAATTTGATCTCCAAGCACATTTTAGTATATCAATCATGTTGAACGGTTTGGATCGACTATTTGAACTTTGAAAATGGTAGGTGTCAAAATGTGTCAAAAAAAAGGTGTAACTTGATCCCTCCTCATATATATAAATATATATATAGGTTGGCTAATATACAATTGATTGTTCCTGAGCTCCCGTGCAACCAAGTCGTTTTTTTTATTTTTAAAGTCCAAACGGTCGATCTAAACAGTTAAATGTGATCTCTATACTAAAATGTGCTTGGAGGCCAAATTTTACATTTTTTGGAATTTTTTTACTATTTATTAAGCCACTTTGAAAATCGCTGATCCAACGGTGGCTTCTGTTTTTACTGTTTGGTTAAGCCACCGTTGGATCAGTGGTTTTCAAAGTGGCTTAATAAATAACAAAAAAATTCCAAAAAATATAAAATTTGGTCTCCAAGCACATTGTAATATAGAGATTACATCTAACGGTTTGGATCGACCGTTTGGACTTTGAAAATTGGAAAATGACTTGGTTGCACGGGAGCTCAGGAACAATCGATTGTATATTAGCTAACCCCTGTATATATATATATATATTTGTGCAAATTTAAATTGGACGATCCAGACCTAAACTCCAAGTTTTAGCTAAATCAGAGGATACAAATTGGAGAAAGAGGTTGGTTGGACTTAGAGTAAGAAAAATAGCACGGCAGAGTCAATTTCGTTACGGAACTGCACAGTACGTGTGACCGTTGGAAAAGGATTGGTCTGACATGTGGGTCAGATTGTAGAATAGTTTTGAAGCGCTACAGATCACCTAGTCGGGCTTTAGTTGGGGTCCAAAATTGTCTTTTTATTTAATATTACCTTGCTATTTATACAATCTGTTCTTTTCTATTTGGGCCACAATAATGCAGAGAAGGTACCACTGGCTAAAAGCAGCTGCGATTAGTATAGATTTAAAATTGGTCGCACGAATCTTAACACCAATTAGATGGCTTAGACCGGGAATTAGACGGGATATCGATTCCCTGCCTAAACCATAATCCCTAAATCAATTGGTACTGTACCATTCAATAATAGGTGATATATATATTGCTCTGGTTCGATCGGTCAGGCATACATATATAGCACTCAATTTGGACATTCATTTAATGGCCCACAAGACATGGTGCTTTGAAGTTTGAACACATAAAACACAGAAAAGCTTAAAATAAGAAGATGAATTCAGTATCAAGCAAATTATAATTTGATGATTCCATCTCACAAATTCTTTTAGGACCTGTTCGGCAAACAAAGATAATAGAAATGGATTTGGGAATCCAAATTCTTTTCCAATGCACACAGTATTTACACCGAACAAAGCCTTAGGGTGCAAACCCAATTTTTTTTTTTTTTTTTGGAAGTGAGATTCATCTTATTTCATAGCACGTGTGGTAATAATCGCCCGGTATGTATCTATGGCTAGGCCAAGCAGCGGTACTTATACTGTGTCATGTCAATTTTGCAAGTGTGGATACTGCTACAAGTGTATTATACTGTTCTGATGTGTTTTGCATCTGGTCTACTGTTTAATTAGTCTTGTCAGTAAATTACTGCTGATGTTCCATTTTCATTGACACAGTGATGCTGATTAGTGATGACCCTGGCAAACTTAATTACCCCTGACAGCAAATCATCACCATCTAAGCTGCCAAAAAAACCAGCTCCAGTGCTGCTTTTATCAGTACATTTGGAACATTTTAAGGTCAATGCCTTGCTTTATTGCTGCACCTGATACTGTAGCTATGGTAAAATCCAACAATTATAGTTTGGAGGTATTTTTCATCTCAGAAACTTAACTAAACAGCAATTTCATAAAATAGTTTTGCAACAGGATTTCAAATTTTCCATTGAGTGAGGCTATGAAACTATGCATAGCACATATTGACCCGTACTATGTATCAAAATATTTACATTTTAGAAGTCTAAACAATTGATCTCCATATGAAAGTGTACATAGATTAATTTTTATATTTAAAAAAAAACTTACTATTTTTTAATTAGATAGGTAAAAAATCACTACTTTTTAATGGTCTACATTATTTAGATCAAATAATTTTGTATCAATCTAAAAATTAGTGTTTTTTTTAATGTTAAGTTAGTTTTCAAGTATATTTTTATATAAAGATTATGTTCAACTGTTTAGACTTTGAAAATGCGAAAATGCAGAGATTGATCCATAGTAAGGACTAAGAACTCATATGCGTTATGTATCATAGTGAGATAATTTGTGTATTGTGTCCATAGTCACAAGATTCGTGAATTTTATGAATTATTCACAAACTTTTCCCAAACTTTTTTGTTTTATTTTTTGTGATCCCTTGCAGGACTGTGATCTCTGGTCCGAATAATTCGGAATCATTCCTGAATTATTTCCGATTCATGAAATTTTGACATCGCCAAACCGAAACTGAATAGTTCATTTGTCACTGTGATTGTGTCAACTTTATTAGGCAGTTAGAGTTTACATGAAGAATTGAACACCACTACAAAAAAGGATGATTTTGATGCCATAAATTTTTGTTGTCATAAAGATACCCCATACTCTTTTATATTTATATTTGGAAATCTAAAATACAAATGTCAAGAGATGAGGTTTGGTCCAAATGGCTTTGGACCAAATACCGTCTAAAGCCTCTAAAAACCATATGATTAAAATCCAAACAGTCGATCTGAACCGCTCAACGTGATTTTCATATTAAAATGTGTTAAGATACCAAATTTTATATTTTTTTTGAATTTTTTTACTCTTTTTTTAGATACGTACAAAATCACTGTTTCTGGATCGTTCAGAAACAGTGATTTTGTATGTATCTAAAAAAAATAGTAAACAATTTCTAAAAAAATAAAATTTGATCTCTGAGCACATTTTAATATGGAAATCATATTGAGCGGTTCAGATCGACTATTCGGACTTTAATTGTATGATTTTTAGAGGCTTTGGACGGTGTCCGGTCCAAAGCCATTTGAACCTAATCTTATTCCAAATGTCAAACATAAACCGTTGAACTTGTTCATTTTCATCATAATGTTATCAAATAATAATTGATTACTTTTCAAGGTTAATTTATAGTATTAGATAAGAAGCCAAAAATTGAGCCAAATTAATTGATTATGATAGATTAATTTGGGAGCATTTAGTCATTGACCTCGCAATCTTGTAGTTAGCTTCGAAAATCATAAAATTATCTGTGAGTGCATGCTTGCAAAAATAAACAACTTCTCCAATTTTTATGGATATTTAAAATTTAAAATTTTCAAACATAAATATAAATATAACAAGTATGTGATACTTTGTGATACCAAAAACTTAATTATGACATTGAAACCTCCTAAAAAAATGTTGCGTCATACAATTCTTCATGCCTACAGCTTACTATTCCTGTGAAAATTTTGTCAGACGTCAACTGCTATAAGAATAGTATCAAAAAGAAGAAAGGAAATAAATTCAAAATTAAACACGGCTATACGGCTATACCTAGGGGTGAAAACGGTATGGATAATATCCGATCCGTATTCGAAAACTTAAATGTGGATATCTGATATCCGAATATCCGTGTGGATAAGAATACAGATATGGTTTTATGTTTTAATTATTCGTATTCGAATAGTAGATATATACTATATATTTTAATATATATTATGAAAAATTTATGTTATTCACCATTATAATTATAATTAGATAAATATTATGAACTTTAATATTTTTTAACATTTTTGTTAATAAATATCCGATCTGATCCGGATTCGTTTCTGTATCCGTCTGATATTCGCTCCGTATTCGTATTTGAAAAATGAAAAAAAAAATATGGTTTTATCACTATCCGCTCCATTTTCATAACCCCTAGCTATACCCTAATATAAATAGTGCCAATATGTGAAAGCATTCTTATATAAATCGATAATTTCAACTTATTGTCATTAGGTAGAAGAAAGATGAGTAATAGTGTCAACTTCTTACCAGAACTCTAGAGAAATTTTCTTCCAAATTTAATTATCTAAAATTAATTTTGTTGTTTTTAGCTTATTTTTGGAGAAGGTGGCTAGACCCCCTAATCCAGCTCAAGGATTCAAGTTGTGCCACCTCATATATGATAGGAATAAGATTTGGTCCAAATAGCTTTCGACCGGACACCGTTCAAAGCCTCTAAAAATCGTACGATTAAAATCCGAACAGTCGATCCGAACCGCTCAACATAATTTTCATATTCAAATGTTCTGAGAGATCAAATTTTATATTTTTTGAAATTTATTTATTATTTTTTTAGAACGTACAACATCACTATTTCTAAACGGTCCAAAAATATTGATTTTGTTCGTATCTAAAAAAATAATATTTTTTTTAAAATATAAAATTTGGTCTCTGAGCACATTCTAGTATGAAAATCACGTTGAGCGGTTTGAATTGACTGTTTGAATTTTAATCGTATGATTTTTAGAGACTTTGAACGGTGTCTGATACAAAGTTATTTGGACCAAACCTTATCTATATGATATCCCTATATGATATGACATGATATGATTCATCTTTTATATTTTGTAAAGTGGCAGCAATAATAACATTTTGGAAATGAATCAATCACAAGCACTATGAATGAGAATAATGCCAGATCACCAAATCATATATGAGGAGGGTTCAAATGCACCATAGTTTTGTGCTCTAATAATGCTCCACATCTTTATCTCCGTTTTCAAAACCCGAACAGTCGATCCGAACCGCTCAAATTAATTATTACAATAAAATATGCTTGGAAACCAAATTTTACATTTTTTAGAATTTGTTTACTATTTTTTTTTGTAGGTACAATATTGCTTTTTTGAATGGTCCAGGATCTCCTGAAAACTGAGATTTTGTACCTACCAAAAAAATAGTAAACAAATTCTAAAAAATGTAAAATTTGGTCTCCAAGCATATTTTATTGTAATAATTAATTTGAGCGGTTCGGATCGACTGTTCGGATTTTGAAAACGGAGATAAAGATGTGAAGCATTATTGGAGCACAAAACTATGGTGCATTTGAACCCTCCTCATCATATATAGGTACTTTAGACATGGTATCAATAATATCTAATTTGTATATTAATTAGATAAATAAACATGGACTGTTGCTATCATTATACCAAGTGGATTGTTATAGAAAATATTTAAGAAAGTACGTATGTTTATATAAACAATTATATTTGTCCAAATCAAGTCATTTGTAAATTGTAATCTCAGAACACAGTATCAATTATTTTTTTAATTAGTAGATTCATTCATCAAAAGATAAGTCAACACGATATTATATTGAAGATTAGAAACTTTCATTATATAAATGATATTGATCTGGCAAATAAATTCTTTCTTTTTGTTTTACTTAATTTGAGTTTTTTAGTAATAAATTATTCCTTAAAAATGAAAGTTTATTTGCCCCTAACTAAAAAAAATTCAAATTTTTTTTCTATTTCTAAACTTTTCTTAAAAAAAAGGTGATAAAAATATACCCAAGATTAAAAAAAATCACGTCTCATCCTTAATTTTTTTTATACAAAATGTGCTTCTAATTTTATACATTTCTAAAAAATGTTAAATTTTATTTAATTTAAAAAAATTATAAAAATCTTATATCAACTTGAAATTTTGTCTCAAACTACTAAAAATCATAGCTCCGCACGGACACACGGTTTATAATGAAAATTTTAATAAACAAATCAGATGGCATACTAATAAGCATATTGACAAGATTCGCGAATAATATCCGAATTATTCTCGAATTATTCGGTTTTTTGGTGATGCCAAACCGAACGCTAAATTATTCGGTTGATCGAACTTTGACCGAATAATACCCGAATAATTTGCGAATTTTACGAATTATTCCCGAATTATTTCCCGAATTTTATTTTTTAGTTATTTTTTTATTTTTGCTCTCTTACAGAACTGAGATCTCTAATCCGAATAATACCGAATCATTTCCGAATTATACCTAAATTATTTTCGAATCACGTATTTTTTACCTCGTTGAACCAAATCCGAGTAATTGATTTGTCACTGTGCTAACAAGTAATAACATGATGTGTCAATTCGCACCACACGGAGACACGGTTTTTTTTTTTACCAATAACCGACCAAACGGGTCAACATTGATGTTAACGCCTCTTGATATTTTGGCACATGAATTATCATCCACATTTTTTTTTTAGCAAGATATCTTTCATGAGAACACTCCTGTATATGATACGTAGCGTTGTAACGTTTGTTTCGGTCAAGACTCATAAGTCATAACACGCGGCAATCAATAAATGTGGCGTTACCTAAATTTTAAGAAATGATTTTATACTCAATCTTACAATATTGAAATAAATAAATACTCTTTATTTTGTAGAGCAAGTCAAAGTCAAATCCTTGGTGGCACAGTGTTCAGAGTCACTGACAAATTTATAACGCGAAATTAAACGAAGCATCTACATTCATGAAATTAGTGATTTTAAAAGCATTGCAGTCATGTAATTAATTTTGATTATTTTTATCTTTCAGAAATTGAAAAAGAAATTATATACATCTCAAGAATTAATTTTTAAGATGAATGTGTGTATAGATTTAATTTATTTGGCAACATGGCGTTTTGAAAGCAATTTCATTAAAATAAATCTTTATATTTATAAAGTTATCATACATACCTAAAATTACAAACAAAATTGACACATTTAAAATTGAATTGAAATTACCAATGTAGAATTTTATGTCAGTAACTCGTTACACAGTAATGGAAATTCATTCGGCCACACTTAATCTCGCCATTTTAACAAATTCCGAGTGAGAGACGGCTGCTGAGAAGGCGCAGTAGCAACTAGCAAGCGATCCGGTCGAAGCGCGTGCGACTCTTCCTATTCAACAAGTAAATATCAAGGAAACGAAGAAAAAGAGAACTTAATCCAGTGCAATACATGACCATATAGAATGAGATCTAAGTCGTCCGTTTCAATAAAAAAATATTTTAATTTATATTCTGTAATGCTGTGACTTGTAATTTATGATGTTTTAATCTAAAATTCTAATTATCAATCATAATACAAAAAAATTATTTTAATTTTAACTCTAAATTTAACTTGAATTACAAATCAAACATTCAGAGGCAGTAAAAAAAAAAAATCAAGAAGAGAGCAAAGTCGATCTCAACATTTTGATCTCCACTAAAACACAAAATTCACCCTTGAAACTACATGGGTCCACTCTTGTCAATATTCACCCGGGTAAAGGGAGTGTCCATTACCTTTGAGGTAACATGATATTTTTGTTTAGATTCGGGATGTCTAATCATAATTCGAGCCAGTCCGATCAGAGGTAGAATGCACGGAGAATTCGTATCCAGTGGGGTACCGCAAAATAGAATCTTTTAGAATGATTTCATTTTTAGTGGACCTGGACCGTTCTTTGAACTTGGCACGAATCTCAGTCCAATAATACTGCCCCCTATTTTCCCCCGAATCTCTAACTGGCTGAAATTTAATCTCAAACCGTAAAGTGATGCACATCCTCCGTAGTAATAGAGATGATATGGATCCATGCACGGAGCCTTTAATATTCGTGCAGATTGTAATCGGACGGTCAATATCTAAACATATATATTCTGTTACCGTAGGTGATATGAATTCGGGAAAAGGTAGGAAAGAAAAATAGAAAAAAGGACAGAAAGAAAAGCCGGAGAACTTTCTCAAATTTCAAATCCACATGTACCAAATTAGCAAAATAATTTACTTAAACGAAGGCGAAGTCGCAAACGCAAAGAAACACGCCTTTTTATCCTTTCTATAAAACCCTTCCAAAACTCATTTCAATTTCATCATACACATCTCTTCGTTTCTTCTTCTTCTTCTTCTTCTTCACTACCTCTCTTTCTCTAATGGCGTTTCGTATAAGCAATAACCTAGTTGGGATTCTCAACTTCGTCACCTTCCTCCTCTCCATTCCGATCCTCGCTGGAGGTATCTGGTTGAAAACGCACTCGACTCAGGCGACTGAGTGCGAGAAGTTTCTCCAAGGTCCTTTAATCGCTATTGGCGTGTTTCTCCTTCTCGTCTCGCTAGCGGGTCTGATTGGGGCTTGCTGTAGAGTGACGTGGCTCCTCTGGATCTATCTATTTGTTATGTTTATCTTGATCCTTCTTCTGTTTGCTTTCACCATCTTTGCCTTTGTCGTGACGAACAAGGGGGCGGGAGAGGTTGTGTCAGGAAGGGGGTACAAGGAGTACCGATTGGGTGATTACTCGACTTGGTTGCAAAAGAGAGTCAATAGTACCAAGAATTGGTCCAAAATTAAGGCTTGTTTGGCCGATTCAAAGGTTTGCCAGAGTTTGGAAGAGAAGACTGAGACTTTTGATCAATTTTACAAGGAAAATCTTTCTCCAGTTCAGGTACGATTAACTCTTTCTTAATTTTTATAGTGTGTGAAGAAAGTGTCTGGTGGATTTTTCTTGGATTTGAGTTTTAAAAAAAAAAATTGGAAAGAACAATCTTTTAATTTAGTTTTTTTTTTTTTTTATTTGCCATTATTAGATACTTTTATTTGTAGATTTTTATATCTTTAATTTAATACCACATTTTCTTCATATTAATTTTAATGTCTTCATAAATATACCTGGCCTTACCTCTGATCTAGTGATCTTAGTTAGCTAGTCCTGTTCATAATTAATTAATCCTGCTCTATAGAAATTAATTTAGCATCCTATTTATGTATCATTCTAATCTATTACAACATAAATTTATATTTAATTGACTTCCTATTTTTATTTGGTAGACCTTAAAACACCCCCAATTTATAAATAATATAACTCCTATGCATCAATCTACTATAATACAAAATATCATATAGATTGCCTTCCTATTTCAATCTAGGAGATATTTAAATATCAACCCCAATTTATAAATAGTACATATACTCTGCATATTTTATTCTACTTCTTGTCTAACAATAACCTGTTTTTATTTATTTCAAATTCAGTCTGGATGCTGCAAGCCACCGTCAGAATGCGGGTTCACATACGTAAGCCCGATCAACTGGACCATTAACTCTACAATATCATCCACCAATCCCGACTGTACAACATGGAGCAACACCAACACAACGCTCTGCTACGAGTGCCAGTCGTGCAAGGCCGGCGTGGTTGCCAATCTCAAGTCTGACTGGAAGAAGGTTTCTGTTCTCAACATCATCTTTCTGATTTTCATTGTGATTGTGTACTCGGTCGGGTGTTGTGCTTTCAGGAATAACCGCCGGGATACTCATGCCTATGGCGGTGCCGGGTGGAAAGGCGGGTATCCATAGATGACAGATCTAGAGGTGTTTTGTAAATGGAGAGCATGAGGGGGTGTTTTGCTTTTTGCATGATTAGCATTCTGTACATGCTATTTCATAGTAGTTGTACATATGCATAATAATTGAGGTCTATACTCTATAATTGCTAGTTGCTTTTGTTTGATATGAGATTCATGTGCTTGGACTAGGTATTACATTACATAACAGATATTTCGAATATTTATATTAGTAAAGCAAATAGTTTGGTAAGCTACACATATCATATACTAAATATGACCATATTTGGTAGCCTAATCTAAATTTGACTTCGGTCAATATATATGATGCTCTGGATAAGTTGGATAATTTTATAATTGCAATTCAGTAGTCAATTAAATTAGAAGTATGAGCATTATACTAAAATATATAAAACATTTATGTAAATTGGAAAAAAAAAAATATAATGCCATTTGGTGGATGGAATCTTTGTCTGCCTCAAGTCAAGTCACAAACATCATTATATTCTCCAACTAAGCAATGTTTTGGCAGCTTCAGGAAAATATCTCTTGTAGCCGTTGTAGGAATGCTCATTCCACTACCAAGAGATAATATATCATAGAATAATTCTTCAGGAAATAAAATGAAAAAAAAACAAAAGATAAAATGATGATGACATATGATGAATTGGTAAAGAGTGTCCCCCTCTAAGTCTCTAACAAACTAGTCTTTTATATCAGTACTGATACAGATCCCCGAATTTTGTCCCTGAATTTGCTCCGAAGAAGAACATTATACAATACCGTTATATACTTGCATTTAGGCTTGACATGCCTAAGTTTGCCAAAAATCAGGTAAAACTTGGGAGCAATATTTATTTTTTCGGCATGCATTGCCTAAGAAATGTTTAAAAATAATTTCCTTATGTCTAAAAAGTGCATTGTTTTTTCAAAGGAAAAGAAAATTACAGAAAACAAAGAAAGAAAAATAAAATAGATAGTAATAGGAAGGAGCCAGAACATCTGACTAAGAGGGTCAACAATAAAGATAATGATAATTTATAAATGATGATGATGATGATGATGGAAATACAATTCAGGAAAAATAAAATAAACATAGTAATAACAAGGAAAACAACTAGACTTCTAGCAAGTCAAATAAATCATTCTTCTTCTTCTTCAAAGCTTTTCTTTCTAAAAAAGTTGAGATAGGCTAGAAATGAAACCCAATCAGAATTAGCAACACAGAAACTTCCCAGATCACCCATTCTAGTACTACTCATGTTTAATTCATGAGGGTTTCATTTCCATAAAGAGCCTATTTTTTTTTTACCGCTGGCCAGCCCTGCCTATCACGAACCCTCCTCCTTATTCCTGACTTGGAACAGGCTGTGTAGAAACTACACAGCCGGAGTTAAGTCAAATAAATCATTAGCTAGATGAATTTAGTATTGGTTCTTAACTTCTTATATGTTCACCTGTACAAATTTTTTTCTGCAATTTCTAAAAAACACACATATTTTATTTATAAGCTTTTTGAAAATTGCAACAAAGTTCCTAAGAAATAATTGCTCCGATTTCTATTATGAACTTGTTAAAATCAATTGATATAGAGATACATATTAACTAAATATTATGCCCATTGTCCCTTCTTTTGTTTGCAAAAATTATTTCATGGATGATGAGGATTAAAATGAAATTAACAGAACATGCATTAAAATCTCTTTTGAAGCCAATCATCAAATGCTAATTTATATTTATATTTATATTATATTGACTTGATAGATGTTCATTTTCTAATATTTTCCTCATCTAAACGGATCAATTTACTCCACATTTAAACTGTCAAACAATGTCTAAAAAAAAGTAAGAGCAAGTAATGTAATTCTTCTTAAATTTAAGTAGCAACCAATTTTGATTATAATATAATTTTTTTTCTTTTGCAATAAATGAACCAAATATTATTTTTAAAGTTCCTCAATATTTCATGTTTTGCATAAGAGTTTAAAACATTAATTTAAGCAATTCAATTGAAAACTTGATTACATCCACTTTAAATTATGAAGTATGTTGACCGTCTTGAATGTTGTACCCAAAAAAAGAAATGAGAGAAAGTGACGTGACATAAAAATTTAGAATCTTTGAGAAAGTAACTTAATTTATCCTCTCCATTTGGAATTTATCCAATTGTTGTGGGCCTCCATTAATTAACAGCCACAAATAAAGGCCCAAATTTCAGAGCATTGACAAGTTAGAAAAGATAGAGAGCACCAAATCTTACATTCTAACATCATTAACAATTGCATTTTTGTATCATTTTCTCTTTTGCTATATGGGGGTCAGAAATTAAATGCTTATGAGAAATATATAGGTGGGGTCATTTAGGACCTCCTTAATAATTTTCAACAAAAAATTGATAAAATTTGAATATTCATGGCTTATTTTTTTTTTTTGTGAAATGAGTGTCCACAAATATTAAAGAGGTGAATAAATTTTAACTTGAGTTGAATCAGTCCAGATTATGTTAAACTCAAAATAAATTCAAAATTTAAGATATTTAAGGGGATTCTGACCCCTTGGCCTCCCCTCTGGATGAAAAGTCATCTTACTCTATTATCAGCCTTAAATACTAATCTAATACAAAATAAAATTTTGTATGTATTAGGTTAAGATTTTTATGAATAGGTCAATCATGGATGGATATTTTTAATTGTCATAACCATATTTTAACTAATCTACAATTTTTAAGAACACCTGGCGCATCCAAATTTCTCATAAAATATCTAAAACTGCACCTTTCATATTGGGTCTAATCATTTTAAAAATAATCCTCTAAAATTTAAATTGACATTTGATGTATTTTTAATCATATATGAATTAACTTGAAATTACAACCGCCCATATTTAACCATTTTTGATGCACCATCAAATAATATTTAAATTTAATGAAATTTAATTGTTAGGCTATCCATATCTACAATAACATACCCATAAATTGACTTTACAATTTTTAAATTTATTTGAACTTTTGAAATTATATTGTCAAAAAAATATCAAAATAACCATATTGTCAAGTGTCGACTGATTCTTTCTCAAACTACAAGTACACATTAAAATATTGCAAGACAAAAGGTCTTTGAAATTAACTAGCTAGTTAAATAAAGTGTCAGATCTGATTAGGAAAGAAATAATTTAAATATATATTTTTGTTCCTTTCATTAATCTTTCCCCTACCCACTGGATGCGAATTCCATCTAAAGGCGTGTTTGGCAGCAAAACCATGGCATGAGGAAAAAAAAAAATTGAGTCTGACTCAATTTTTTTTTTCCACCAAAATAGTAAAAATCAGTTCAATTTTTTTCTTTCTTGTGCCCACCTTCTCTGCCGAATACACCCTAAGGGCCTGTTCGGCTGCCATCCCACGTGTTACTGTTCACGTGGGAAAAAAAATTCAGTTCAACTGAATTTTTGAATTGAATTTTTTTTTTCTCACGTGAACAGTAACACGCAGTTTACCGTTCACCCGTTCCTATGCTTATTTCTATTCCCAAACTGCAGCCGAACATGCTCTTTGCTACTGTAGAGAAACAACAAGCTAAAGATAAATTATTGTCTTTTTTTTTTTTTTTTGAAAGACTTGGTAGCAGCTACCAAGCGTACAAGAAAATAGATGTATTTACAACTACTATCCTATTACATCAGCTATTGTCATTCAACTGCACATGCTGTCATAAAACCCAATTAAATTAAAAGAGTAGAAGAAAGGTCCCTGAAAATAAATAAATTAAAATTAAAAGGCCTATGATTTTTGTCACGACGCTGGAAATAATTTAAATTCCAACTCTTCAGTGGGGAATTTGTTGAGTCAGACTCTACATGTCTTTCACAATTTTAACGTGTACATATTATATATTATATGAGGGATCCAATTACAACATTTTATGGTGACACATCTACATCATATCTTTATATGTTACAACATCATATCTTCATAAATAATTTTCGTCCTGATTTTGAAAATTAACGTGGTTATAATCAAATTTTCCGATCAAGTGCTGAAAGATATCTCTTTAACTCTTATGCAAAATAAGAAAATTTCCACATATTAGACGAACTTTAAAAAGAATTTTTATATTACAAAATAAAATAAAGTTTATCATATTTTAAGCACTGGTGCAAGTAAATAGAAAAATAAATTGGCTTTTGTGGATTGGCTTTAAAAGAGTATTTAATACATATCTTTTAATACCATTTTAATTTGCATCACTGCATCGGCATGAAAAAAATTTATCAGAAAAATGTTAATTGTTATTTGTATGTTAATTAAAGTTGGGATTTTTTTTCCCTATTATTCATAAAATTCATTAGATTATATTAAATAAGGATATAATATGAGATATTTTGTATCTATTATCATACCGTGTAATTGATAATGTTATATTTTATTTTTTTGCACATGTTGCAGTTTATTGGCATATTTTTTTTTATTGCTAATCTGGAAATGAAACAATTTAGGCCTTTTTAAGAATTGTATTTTCAATTTTCAATTTTTTTAATGATAAAAACGTCTCTTTGAAACTCTCATTATTTCTTGAACTGATCAAGTCAACCTATCATCCTTAGACTTAAAGTGTACATTTTCTTTACATTTAAAAAAAAAAATCACCCAAGTAGTTGTTAATGGTACATATATATTTTAGTATTTTACATTATTCAATGAATCAACAAAGAGCACAGAGTTCACATGGCTACATGTTGCACTGCCTCAAAATAGTACGCATATCCCTGCAAAAATATCAATTAATTATATGATGCCTTTTTAATTTTATATAGGATCTTGCAGAGCATAAAGTTAATTTATTTGGACATAAAAATATGTCCATTGGATTTTTTGTTAGTCTTTTATATATTAAATTAATAAATTCTATTTATTTCTGTATATAGTATATATATGTCAACATACACACATTTTGTACCTTATTCGTATTTTATTCACAATTGTTATTATTTCAAAAAAAAAACATCAATAAATCCGAAGATTAGTTCTGAACATTTGTAACTTTGGTCATTTTTGTTAGTATTCATTTATTCATCTTCTTTAGATTTTAATTTTAGAGGTAAGTAATTATCTAAAATTCTTTTTTGTTATTTTACAAAAATAAGGTTCAAGCAATCTCAAACATGCGAGATCACTTTAAATATTCATAAAAATGTTTTAATTAGCCTTCAAACATGTGATTTCTCATATGAAGAACATTGTTTTAATTATTAAATCAAATTCTGATGCGTGATACAAATATATTGACCTCTCTTCTCTTATATATGTTAAGAATATCTCTCGGTATAAATATCCACTTAATGCCTAATTGGAGATTATTAGGGCTAATTTGGAGGGAAATAAATCTGATGTTATTTCAAAGGGATAACAAAACTCTGTTATTCTGATCTTAACCGTTGACCTTTGTCGAAATTCGCACATGGAAAAAGAATTTTCTTGAGATTCGTGAGTGAAATTTTTTAAATAGTTAGGATAGGAATAACAGATCCTGTTATCCCTTTGGAATAACAGCAGATTTATTTCCAATTTGGAGCCATAACTGATTTTGGGCTTATTTTATTTGTAAAGGTCATATCATCAAGTTTAAAGAGAAATCAACATAATAAATACAGGTGTTGGTGCCTGGCCCGGATAACCTTAATTTGTATATCTTCATTTCTCTATTATTATTATATTAATTATATTAAGTACAGATGTCCTGTCAACAACTATGATTAAAAGATAAAATATTGAATTAGATATCATTTTTTCAATTAAATAATCTGTCTTTTTTTTAAAAAAAATTCTATGCATCTTTTTATATAGTTTTACGTGTAGAAATCTAAATTTATTTGGACACGTACTTGCTATATGTTGATTTTCCTTTTTTTTTTCAAAAATTCCTAAACTCTCTTATTTAATTGTCAGATACTCTATTTAATTTATAATTGGTCATAATTTCTTTTCATTTTAAAAATATCATTTACTTAAGGATGCAAATTCACAGTAATAGTTGCATATTCAAATATACACTAATCTAGCCCATGCCAAATTGATCTAGTTGTTAAAAAAAATCCATTTTATCATAACCTGACCGGACATCAACCCAGTTGAGCTTCGAGTCAATGGTTTACTGGTCAGACTGGTGGATTAATCGATTAGACTGTTGTTTTCAAATAACAAATAATATATTATTTTTATTTCAAGTTTGTAATTACAAGCTGGGATAATATTGATACATATGGCTTTTACATACATTAAGACAAGGATTACTTGTCATAATTATTAATCTCTAGAATTTAAATAATTTAAATTAAGAAGTATGTATATCAAATAATTACAACATATTATACATATCAAAATTTAAGTTATAATCAAAATCAATGACTTTGTTTTGAATAGATAACGTTCATAAATTTTTTAGATACAAATCCTATACATGAAGGAAAGAAAATATAAATTAGATCGATGTTAATTAATTAACATATTACTTTCTTATTTTGTGTTTTTTCAAATCTATAAAATCTATATACGAACAAAAAAAATCTAAATCAGATCATATTAGCAGATTTTTTTTCTTCACTTCCTTAATTTGGTTTTATTAAATTTGCTTTAATTACATTGATCAAATATAAAATCTATATCATTAATTATATATAATAGCGGCTTCTCACCTCCTATATTCATCTCTTGGCGGCTCTTTTTTTTTTCCATTCAATCGTTTCTTTGTCTCCACCTCTACAGAAGCACAGTTAATAGATCGAATCTGAGCCGTTGGATTGGAGAGAGAGGGTAGTGATTTAATTAGAGATTGATGATGGGGGATCCGTGAGCTCTCTCTTTATTTTAATTGTTATTTGTATTTTTATAATATAGTTAATCTTTTGCTATTTCTGTAGTTTGATTTGGTTGGATTTTTGGGAGTTTAATTATATTCTTCTTCTTACAATTATGAGTTGTATGTGTCTTATAAAATTATAATTTAAGATCAATTTAGAATTAATTAAGAAAAAAACAGTTATGGTATTTGCTTTTTTGGGTTAATTTTCAACTTATTTTTTTCTCTGTTTTTTTTTTTGAATGGTTGGATATAATTCATAAAAATCTATTGCTATAATTTTTTTTAAAAATTTTTGGTGTCATTGTTATTAGATTTGTAAACTCTGTTCCTCCGAAAGACAAAACATAAAATGCATTTGGTAAATTATTGTCATATTTTGTGGTCCAAATACTTATATTTGTTCAAATATATATATATATATATATATATATATATATATATATTGTGAATATTTTGCCTTTGGTGTGTAATAAAGGATCTAAATTATGTTATTCTGTGTTTATTTTCCTTTAGGTCAGTGCAATCACAACCAACTGTTGTGGAGGCCCCACCACCAAAGGCAAAATCGACTACCAATGATGCTTTGGATTATCTGAAAAAGGTCAAAGAGACATTTCAAGACGAGAAGGGAAAATATGATGAGTTTGTAGAGATTATGAAGGATTTTAAGAGCCAAAGGTATCTTATCTTAACAATCAAATTTGATACTAATGTTCAGAAGCAGAGTCAGACTTTCAGATTATGAGAGTAAAATACAAATTGGAGTTCAATTATATAATTTTTTTTTATGTTGAATAAGAGTCAATTTAACAACACCGGTAACATTTTATCCTAAACTAAAAAATACAAAAAAAAAAAATTAAAAATTAATGAGGTCAATTGATCTCATTCATTATACATGACTCTGTCTCTGCTTATGCTGGCAAATAACAATTTATTCATACATTCTTAATTTTCTGCAGGATTGATACAAATGGGCTGATTATGAGAGTCAAAGAGATATTCAAAGGGAACCCTGATTTAATTCTTGGTTTCAACTATTTCTTGCCAAAGGAATTTGAAATGAATAGTTAAACAGCGTTGGAGGGAAAGCCGCTTATCCTGTTAATTTACCATTTATTTATTTATTTATTTATTATTTGGTTATCAGAATAAAGCTAATCCGGTGTTGTTTTTAGTATTTCAAAATTCGTTTTGTCTTTTGTCTTTTGATGAATTGATGAATCATATAATTCGAAATATCACCACCAATTCAAATATATATATTTTTAGAGACAATTTAAACTTAGGTGGTATACTAATGTGCAGAGACAAAAAAAATTACGACTGAAAAGATTTTTAGAAGTAAAAAAAAAAATCATATAATTTAGAACACAAACTAAACTAGAGATGGACAAGGACAATTACGTAAATCAAACTACATTTTAATTTGTGTGTCAATTTTGTTTTTTACAATGAGTTATTAATATTACTTCAAATAATATCTCATGTAATAGCAATGTCAGCACCACTAGACAACTCCACATTTATTGAACAAAAACAATAGCATACTAATAAGAATGGTTATAATAAACTATTATGTGCGTCAATGAAGATTAAAGATATTGGTTCTGAAGATTTGTAACTTTGGTCATTTTTGTTCATATTTATTTATCTATCTTCTCTAGATTTTAATTTTAGAGGTAAAGAATTATCTAAAATTATGTTTTTTTTTAAAATAAAAATAAGGTTCAAGCAATCTCAAACATTTGAGATCGTTTTAAATATTGACAAAAATGCTTTAATCAAATTTCGAACATATAATTTCTAATTTGAAGAATTATCATTATCCTAATCATGTGAGGAATATGTCTAGAGATAAATATCCACTTTATGTCTATTTTATTTGCAATTAGTCCACTGAAAAAATGTTATATCATCAAGTTTAAAGAAAGTCAGCATAATAAATACAACTGGTTCAGAATCATTCTTAAAAATTAATCCAAGCGTAATCTCATCTAGGCCCGGATAAACATTGTGTATAATTGCATATGAACAATTAAATTTTTGTTATGCGATCATTTAATTGACATGACCCGGCATCCTTTTTATGAGGTCTAGTTTTATTGCTCAAGTTTTTTTTAGTGTGATTCATCTGACACTATTCACAACTTGTAGATGATTCTTCTATTTAATTTATTTATACTCTTGTTGTTTTTTTACATTAATTTGTATTATCATAAATCATAAATTATTAGGCAATACATTAGGGGTGTCAATGAAAACCGTTTACCCATTTACCCTACCCGTATCGTATTCGATAAGACGGGTATGGGTAAGGTTTTTTTTTCGTTAGCTTATTGGGTATGGGTATGGGTAAGGATTTTTTTTCGTTAGCTAAATGGGTATGGGTACAGGTAAAGGCTATTTCGTACCCATTGGGTAACGGGTAATTATATAAAATAAATTACATATAGATATATAAATATTATATTCAATTTATTTAATTTTATATTTCTCATATCACTGTATCAACGTTAATCCATGAAAAAAATGTATGAATTTTGTTGCAAGAAGAATATTATATTAAACATATTACTTTTTTATTTGAATGTTTTATTATTTAGTTAACGAATTGAATTTTGAATTTGTTAGAGAGATATTTGTATGTTTCATTTTTTATTTATAAAAAAATTATTAGTTAAAATTGATTGCATATTTGTATTTTGATTTTTATATTAGTAATTGTGATTGCATATGTATGACATGATGAGTTTTGATAGTATATTTGTAAAAATAATAAAATCATTATATTAGTATTATTCGTTATTCACCCGCTACCGTTTCGTTACCTATTAATTTTAACGGGTACGGGTAGGGTAGGGTAAGACAAATTCTTAACGGGTAAGGGTAGGGTATGGGTAAGGTCAATTCTTAGTAGGTATGGGTATGAAAATACTTCCACCCTACCCGTATCGTACCCATTGACACCCCTACAATACATAATCTTTTATATTTACAAGAGATTAGATATTCAGCTTGAAACATGCTTGAGAGATTGGAGGAAACAAAAGAAGATGGTAAATGTTTCATTTATTTTATTTTATATTAGCTAAACTAGAGATGTATAATATACGTAAATCATCACATTATAGATCATTTTCATTTTTTGGCCAACTTTGTTTTTACAATACGTTACTAATAATATTTCAAATAATATCTCATATAGCAATGTTAGCAAGCAGTAGATCACTCCACATTAGAACAACAACAAAAATATACAAGAATAAGAATTGTTATAATAAACTATTATGTGTATTATGTGTGTCAATGAATATTAAAAATATTGGTTCTGATATTTATAACTTTGGTATTTTTGTTAGTATTTTTTTATTCATCTCCTCTAGATTTTAATTTTATAGGTAAAGAGTTATGTAAAACTCCTTTTTTTTTTTTAATAAAAATAAGGTTCAAGCGATCTCAAACATTCAATATTATATGAAAATTCTGATTCGTTTTACATATAATTTTTGAAAAATAAGGTTCAAGATAATATAATTCAAGATCATATGAAAAATAAGGTTCAAGATCGTTTTACATATTCACAAAAATGCTTTAATCAGATTTCGATTTCTGATCATATGAAGAATTCTGATTCGTGATACAAAAATATTGACCTCTCTTCTCTCATGTTAGAAATATTTCTCGGAATAAACATTCAGTTAATGACTAATTGAAGACTATTAGGGCTAATTTCGAGTCATATAACTAATTAGAGGTATATTTTATTAGAGTCCACTCAAAAAATGTCATATGTCATCAAATTTAAAGAAAAAATCAACCCAATAAATACAGAGGTGCCGTTCAGAACCATTCTTAAAATTTAATCCATGCAAGCCCAATCTTATGTACCGCAACTTTTATTAATATTATAAAAAAAATTACATTTAATACTCAATCTGAAAAATAATTCTCCGAATTCAGGTATTCTTTCTGGAAAATTATTCTCCGAGTCTAGAGGCACCTCGGTCAATGTAGATCCGGAGAATAATTCTCCGGATTTGTGTTTTATTTTTTATTTTTTTAATAAAAATAGAAAATATTATGATTTATTTATTTTGTGTATTACAACATTAGAAATATGTTTTATATTTCTTTGAAAATATTTCTTTGCGAATTATTGAAAAAAAATAAAAATATTTTGAATCTGAGTTGTTGATTTCGGTTCTAGTTAAATACATAAAATATTGTGGTCCTTCTATTTTAAAAAAATAACAATTTTCAATAATAAAAGTTAGACAAATTTATTTCTCATCAACTTTTTTTTATCAAAATGGATACAATATCTTAGAATTTAAATGTACTAAAAGAATCACAATATTTTATTTATTTACTCAGATTTGACTTTTGAACCGCAACCAATAACTCAGTTTCAAAATATTTTTATTCTTTTCCAATAATACACAAAGAAATATTTTAATTTTTCTTATAACTGTAAAAATTCGGCCTGAAAAATATTAAATATTAAGACTCTTCCTTTTCGGTTTACTTGCAGTGATTATTACGTTTACATTGGCCTTGACCTGTTCCTTGACAGAAGGTAATTTTTTTGTAAAATTATATTGTTAAAGTAGTTGTCATTTACACTGGTTAATTATTTGGAAATTTGTATCTACAGGGTTTTATGTATTCGGTATTTATCGAAGAGATGTTCCTGACATATTATATTGTTATTCTTATTATTCTTTGGGCGATAAAGTAAAAGGTAATAGTTCTAGCTGTTTAATTGCTTATCTGAGTTTGCATTTGTCTAAGGAACTTTTCACATAAAATGTTTTATTTTTTCTTTTAGATAATGTGTTAATCAGCGTAGGAAAAGCTTTTCTCCTTGTTTTCTCTGGTGCGCTATGTGGTGTAGTAGCATGTTTACGGTATCAAACCCGAAATTCTTCTACACCAGAAGCCTCAACTATTGAAAATGCAAACACATCGTGCCCACCTCCAATCACTCAGCTTGAAAACATTGCAAATATAGAAAATCAAAACTCTGGAGAGTCAGCAATGGTTGAGATTCAGTCTCAACAGGTATAAGCAACCTCAAATCAATTTGAAACAGACGATACACCAACGGATCAGATTCAATCTGATAATCAAGAACAAAACATGTCTGGTGAAATTTGTATTATCATAAATCATAAATTACTAGACAATACATATTCTTTTATATTTACTAGAAATTAGATATTCAGAAACATTCTTGAGACATTGGAGGAAACAAAAGAAGTTGGTAAATGGTTCATTTATTTTTTTTGAAACTAATTTGTACTTGCAAATTAGAACAAAAATCAACTATATTCATATTTATAATATAAAGTATTAGTTAAGATAATGAACCTTTTGTTTTCGTTTGACTAACCTAATGTACTATATGAAATGATAAACCTTTATGTGAGCAACTTTATAACCTTTTTATTTTATTAGTTGTATACATTTGTATTTATATAGGGACAATCTTACCTTATAATATCTTTTTTTAACAATTAAAATAGGCCTGTTGTAACTCTCCAACACAACTAAAAATTATAATCTCGTGTAATCTTAATCTTTCTGGTTCAATCAGAATTGCAAATCCTTCATAATAGTGCCACTTCAATCAATCTTTCATTTATTTACTTTTATTTATCTATTTACCTTTAGGAGCTCAGATGAACAGAATCCACCGAGCTAGAGAAAACATCACTTAACTGAAGTCTTCTACATTGTTTACATGTTAAGCTGATAAAGGTCTCTTTTTTAAGGGTAATTTGGGATTTTTTTTTTCTTATATGTAATAGAATTTCTGCAATCAACTTTTGTAATTGAATAAATAGTGTGAATTTGATCAGTATTAAATCTTTGTTTACCATTTGAGTATTTTACTTTCGAATTTGTGAAATTCATGGGTATTCTTATTTTGATTTGTTTCTGAAATAATATGCACTGCTGTGCAGTTTGTATGTGCATGAAAAAGTTCCAACAAACATAATTTGAGCCAAGACATAAAATTTAAAAGGAATATCAGTTCAACAGAAGATTTTAAATGGCAGATCCAAATTGCTGCTACAATGTGGATCCGACTCCGCTGCTCTTCAAATAGGAGAGCAATATCATGTTATTCAAATTTCAACCGTTTATCTGTGTTGAGATTTGTGCATAAAAAAACTCAACAACTAAAATTGAAATAACAAAATCTTGCTCTTCTATTTAGAGAGCAACAGAGTCGGTTCCTACAATGTTACCTTTCAACTCTCAAAGTTCTACCAAATTATACATTACACACAATAAAAAAAGGGGTATTTCACATATACCCCTCAAAAACTTCAAAATTACGTATTTCTCCTTCTAAAATTTGAAATTACATATTCCCCCTCAAAACTTCAAAAACTCACAAATTTACCCATTTTATTGTCTTTTATATTAAAACTCATTCTAAATTTATAAAATACCCATTTTACCCTTTATTAAAAGCATATAAATCTTATCATACTCAAATTTGAATAGAAACAGTTCCTCTACCATCCGAACTGCTTTTATATTTGTGCCCATAAGATCAGCACAAATCTTAATGCAAAAATGCACGAATATTGAAGCAACATGCACAAATCTTAATGCGATATGCGCTAGTCAAAATTGCTTTAAGATTCATGCGTGTTAGATTAGCACGAATATTAAATCGATGCGCATAAATCTTAATGCGATGCGTACGGATTGGACGGTAGACGAACCCTCAGATTCAAACACTACAGCAGAACGGCCTATCTTTGACAGGCCAAATCGGTCGCAGATGGCAGAGGCGCCGGTCGCACCTGACTAAATCGGTCGCAGATGCATCGGTCGCAGTTGCTCCATCGCTGATGACTCCCATGATGACGTCACCAGTCGCAGAAGAAAAAATAAAAACTGAAAAAAAAAATAAAAACTGAAAAAAAAAACAGAAAAAATCAGAAAAAACTAGAAAACTGAAAACCAGAAAAAAAAAAAAAACGAACAAAAAAAGAAAAATTCAGAAAAATAAAACATATAAAAAACATATAAAAAAAAGAAAAAGAAAAGAAAAAACATAAAAAATCAGAAAAAAACAAAAAAACTGAAAACAGGAAAAAAAAACGAACAAAAAAAAGGAAAAATTAGGAAAATAAAACATATAAAAAATGCAAAAAAAGAAAAGAAAAAACTGAAAAAAACAGAAAAAACCAGAAAACTAAAAACAGAAAAAAAATGAACAAAAAAGAGGGAAAAATAAGAAAAAGAAAACATATAAAAAAACAGAAACAAAATACAAAAAAAGAAAAGAAAAAACGCTAAAAACATATCAAAAACGGAAAAAAAAACAAAAAACAGATCAAAAAAAGAAAACTAAAACAGAAAAAAAAGCAAAAAAAAAAACCAGATCAAAACCAGGAAAACGAAAACAGCAAAAAAAGAAAAAAAAATTAAACTTACCAACTTAAACAAAATTAAAATAACGGTGAGAGAGAGACGGACCAGCAGAAGCGTCGATTGAAGTGGAGGTCGGAGGTCGGAGGCGAGATCGTCGGGCAGGATCGTCGGGCGGAGGTCGGAGGTATCGTCACGTTTAGGGTTCGTCAGCGAATTTTTTAGCGGAGGCGCGCAGGAGACGAAAAGAAAAAAGAGGGATTTGTGCGGATTTTTTAGTACAGACCCTTCTGTGACCGGCCAAAATCGGTCACAGAAAGGTTGTGGCGCTGGTCACAGATGGTTCTGCCACGAATGTTTTTAAAAAAAAAAAAAAAATAGTCTTCTGTGACCGATAGATGCGCCGGTCACAGATGCCGGTCATAGAAGACTAAAATTGCTGTAGTGAAATAATTTGAGTCTGATGAGATTTATATATTTTTAATAAAGGGTAAAATGGGTATTTTATAAATATAGAATGAATTTTAATATAAAAGACAATAAAATAGATAAATTTGTGAGTTTTTGAAGTTTAGAGGGGAAAATATGTAATTTTAAATTTTAGAGGGAGAAATATGTAATTTTGAAGTTTTTGAGGGGTATACGTGAAATTCCCTCAAAAAAAAAAAAAAAAAAAAGCGAAGACAAGAAAGGCCGTGTGATGAATCTACTCGATTAGCATAGATATAACAAAATGACAAAATCAACTCTGAAAACTAAATTGCAGATCTTTAATCCAACCGTTGAAGTTAATATTGCACTTGAACCTCTTTTGTCAGAGGCATAATCAGTGTGCCGTATAGCTCTGCCACTAGGGACGGTTAAATCTTGTATACTGGCGTTGCACTGTTTCCATTGAAATTTTCATGGGTCTCTAGGGGTGGCAACGAGCTGGGTTCAATTTGAACTCATCCCGAATTGGCTCGTCCGAGTCACGAGCAAGCTGATTTTAGAGGTCCGAGCTGAAATCTCAGCTTGAAATCATCACGCGCTGAACTGAGCTGGCATGCTGGGTTTAGCTGGATCTTGTTTTAAGAAAAAAAAAATTCTATAAATTTTTTGGACCAAGCTGAACACTACAAAATGCATACAAATTTATAAAAATTCACAAATTAATGTTTAGCCGAGCTAGCTCGTGAGCTGGCATGCAAGCTAGGCTCCAGCTTGAACTCGTTAATTTTGAATAAAGTTAGTGGCGAACTAACTTGTTAATAGCTCAGCCAGTAACGAACGAGTTGTTAGTGAACGAGTCAAATGCGAATCACGATCGAGCTACAAACTACGAACTTTTTTGCCACCCTATGTGATACCATCCTTTTTCAGAAGCATTTAAAAAAAAAAAAAAACAGATAGCGGCTATCAGGTTGGTACAGAAAAGTAAGAAATAAAATTACATCAATAGGAAGTCGTCCCTATTACAAACTCATCACCATTCCACAGCAATACCGCAGCCACTGTATCCCCTCTTGTAAACCAGTATTTTACATGCATACCCTCTTGTCCGCAGCACTACAAGGTCAGAGCACTTCCTGTACCAGTATCTTATCAACAGTACTGCAGCCACTGTGTCCCCTCTTCCTATACCAGTATCTTATAAAATGCACACAAATTCATACAAATTCACAAATTGATGTCCAACAAGCTGCTATAAATAGAACACCCCATTTCTTCCTAGAAATCCTTCCCCTACTTCTCGCCCATGATGCTAAATAAGTTTGTTGTACTGGTTGGTGTGAGTGCATAATTCAAAAAAATGTTAAAAGAGCTTATGGGCTATCTTATCCTTGGAGGCTGTCTGAAATCAAAATTAATTTGAAAAAAAAAATTATTAATACCATCTAATATTTTGATAGTGACA